>JANAVB010008197.1:3026940-3054440 GCA_029216955.1 Iris pallida
CTCCCCCCGCCACCCCCCCACCCCGCACGACCGCCGCCCCCCGCACGACCCCGCCGCCCCCGACGCCCCCCCCCGCTGCAACCCCCACGACCACCGCGCGCCGCGACGCGAGAGAGAGAGCGAGAGAGAGAGAGAGAGAGAGGGAGAGGAGAGGGAATACCTTTGGGAGAGAGAAGGAGAGGGGTCGCCGATCACCGTCGCGAGAGAGAGGAGAGGGGTCGCCGATCGATCACCCGGAGAGAGAGAAGAGAGGAGAAGAGTGAAATTTGGGGAATGAAAAAGTTCCCCCCGTCGTTTCAACTTAAGTCTGGAACGTAAATTTAGCGACGGAGTACGACGATTATTCCGTCGCTAATGCGTCAGTAAATCTCGCGCGAGTAGCGACGGATTATTCCGTCGCTAAGTCGTCAGTAAATCTCGCGCCAATATTTTAGGCTTTTGCCGCCAAAATATGCGACGTTCTAGCGACGGATATAAAACCGTCGCTACATGGCCGACTACCTATCGACGGCATAGCGACGGATATGGACATAAAAAATAAAAAAAATTGTCCACTGCTTTCCATCGGTATTCCGTCACAAATCCGTCGGGATCCGACGGTGATAGCGACGAAAAATTTCCGTCGCTAAATGGCCGTCGCTAAAGTACTGTAATTTGGTAGTGAACACGTGACGTCGCTAAGTTATTTACTTAGGGCACGCCGCTGCCTTCTTTCCCCCTCACTCTCACTCGAAACCCAAAAATTTTAATTTTTCACCCCACCCCACCCCCCCCGACTCCCCCCCTCTGTCAGTGCCCTCCCCCCCCGACCCCCCTCCCCCCCGGCGACTCCCTCCTCCTCCGGCGAGCTCCTCCTCCTCGAGATCCTCCTCCTCCCCCAATCCGAGCTTCTCCTCCTCTTCCTCAGGTAAACCCTAACCTAACTCCTCTCCTTCCTCCTCCTCCTCTCCCACGGACACACACACACACACACATCACAACACACACACAGACACAGACACAGACACACACATACACACACGGACACACACGGACACTGACACACACACACACACACACACACACAGACACAGACACACACATACACACGGACACACGACATGACACACACACACACACAAACACAGACACAGACACACACCCACACACACACACAGCACACAGATTTATTCCTATTTTAAATGGTTTAAATTGTGATTTAAATGCTAGATTTGATTCCTAGACATGTTGTTAATCTATGTTAGTTGATATTTACATTGAGAATGGGTCGTTGCTGTGATATGGGATTCGAACATATGTGGGTTGACTTTACATGACTGATACATGATACGTTTCAAGTTTTTCCTATGTCAATCCTTTAATCTGATTCTAACTAATGTTTTAAGTACCAATATTACTCCTACATGTGTATTAGCCTATGATAGATTGATCTTTACTTATTAAATTAGTTTTATGATATGGGAATGGAATTTGGACTCGAGTTGGTTTCAATGGGTTGACTGATACTCATGAATCAGTTTTCATTGTCGCTAGACGTCACTAATATGCTGACGTGGGCTGAGGGTGTACGTTGCTAAATCTGTCGGTAGGCGTCGCTAAGTTGCCCACGTGGCTGCCATGCCATGTCATTATATATAAAGTTTACAGCGAAGCAAGTGGTCGCTTTACGTCGCAATTTTGGCGTCGTAGTGATACGTCGCTATCTGTCGTTAATTTTGCGACGTCTAGCGACAATGAACTCCGCGTCGCAAATAGCGACGTTCGGCGACTAAAGTGCCATATGCGACTTGCCTATAAGCGACGTCCGGTTTTCGTCGCTAAATACGTCGCAAATTAGTTTCAGCGACGTATTTTCCTTATTTAGCGACGTCTCCTGACGTCGCTAAAATGGGTTATTTTAGTGGGGGAGCGGTCGCCACAATTACCTTCTTTCAAGGCGTGTCGGTACCGCGCGAGCAGCTTGCCGCCCCGAGGCGGAGAGAATGAGCCGTTGGTCGTAAGGGACCACTTAAAGAGTCAGGGTCAGCGCCAACCGCCATACCAGAGGAGACGAGATTAGCGGCCGCCTCCTCGCCTAGCCACGACCGCACCCTCTCCTAGTTCCATGCCCCGTCGTAGCCCCACAGGTCGCTAATAAACATCATTGGACTAGTTGAGACGCTATGGCTAGACCCACGTCCGATGGCGGTCGCGGATTCAACAAGCTGACCAACCTCGTCGATGCCTGTTCGATGAAGATTTGGTGGAAGCTTCGTGTGAATCACTCCCTTTGGGCTCGCTTCATGAATGCTAGATACTTTAAACATTCACATCCCACTGTCGCCTCCCACAATAACAGATCTTCTGTTTCATGGCGTCGCATCCTTAACGACCGGCTTCTCGCCGAACCTTTCATTTGCCTGCGGATGGGATCTGGGGGATTGTCGCTATTCCTTGAACGGTGGTTGGGGACGACCTCCTTCACCCCTCTTCGGCGCCCCCTTCTCCAGCATTATTAGCGACCTGTAGGACTACGATGGGGAGTGGAACTGGGAGAGGACACGGTCGTGGCTAGGCGGGAGGCGGTCGCTAATCTCGTCTCCTCCGGTATGGCGGTTGGCGCTGACCCTGACTCTCTTAAGTGGTCCCTTTCGACCAACGACTCCTTCTCTCTCGCCTCGACGTGGCAAGCTGCTCGCGGTACCGACACACCTTCCCCAATTACTGCCTCTTTCTGGCAATCTTGCATCCAAAAAAGTGGTCCATTTTATTATGGAGGGCGCCTTTTAAGAAACTTCTTACCGACGACGCCCTCTCTACCATCAGATATTCTTGCTTCTGCGTGCCACTGCTGCGCGGAGCGACGACCTGAAGAAGCGGAACACATCATATTCTCGGGCATACTTGCTTCGGAGGTATGGCTGAGGTTCTCTAATTCCTGCCTCCTAGATCTTACGGATGGGGGCTTCAACGATCTCCTCGCCACCTGAGACAATGCCTCCCACGGCCACCAGATCGTTGCAGCCGCCATTGTATGGGTCACTTGGAAAATTGTAACAAATTCAAATACGAAAGGCATTAGTACAACACCGCCCAACTGATTCATGAGGTCACCAGACAGATCTTCAAGGTTGGCAGACATTGCAAGCACGTCCAGAAGTACTTCTGGAACTCCCTGCTCAGCTGACTGGGTTTTGGTTTGTCTGTTTTGAAGCATAGGCCTTCGAGCAGAATTTTGTTCCCCCTTCCTGTTTTTTCTGTCTTTTGCTTTATTGTAAAGGTTTCGACATTTTGCGCCTTTATATATATTCCACTTGGGTTGAAATATTGTCACGACCTGCACCCTTATCAGGGGCACGAGCACGTGGGTACATCCAGCCTACGCCGCAGTATCGGCGGTAGAACGCTGTACATAATGTCTGTAACTACTACGACTAACAATATAAAGGTACCTGTACAGTATATACACCGAATGGAGGTGACATAGCAATACAGTCTCAATCACAAGATAAAACTAAGGTAGATAGCACAGAAGGGAAATATATGATAGATGAAATAGGAAATAGTTCAGTGTCCAACACAAGCCCAGATATATATACACAACATCAAAGGGTCACAAAATATAATCTAGAAAGCTACAGTCTGATAGTACTAGCTGGATCGCAGTCTAGGCAAACTCAACTAAGCTACACTACTCTGGGAGTGCAAAGTCTAGTGGCTCTACTATCAGGCCACGATTCTGGACTACTCCATCTAACTCGAGCCCATAATAGGTCGAGCAGTCTGTCTCAGAATTATCTGTAATATCAACGATATCCTGTCAGAAAAATGAGCAAGTACGAGCACTAACAGTAGTTCCATATGAATTGACAAATTCTATAAGAGACAGTATAATGAAATCAAGACAAGATATAGGAAGACTTTGGAACCGTTCGAAAGCTGAGTTACAACCCTTAAACCAAATAAGGACCGGGGTTGTAACCCTTCTTCCGAGCAGAACTTAGTCTCCAATCAAGGTACAACATAAAGACATATAAAACATGTGTAACTGAATATCATAGCATGGTGAAAGTACTGAATGTAGAATAGAGCAGGATATAATATAATAAAGTAAATATAAAATGTGCCTTGAATTATTAGAGCGTTATATGATCGGCTTGGGAAATGTTACAGGACAGGCTATCCACTTGGCCCGACAATCACAAGAAAATCTGGGAAGGGTCATACCGGCCAACCTGGATAGCAAGCACAAGGAAAATAGGACCTCGCTACACCCTACGTGAGGGGGGTGGCGCGAGCACATGAATATAGTGACAGGGTGGCTTTGATCACATAGTCCCTAATAATTTCCTATCTTCGAATAGTACAGTGGATCTGGACATGACACGTCATGGCACGTGATTCCATAAGAGGGTAGCAAGTCCCCTTAGAAATCGGTGTCTATACTAGTACAGGAAACAAGACAAATGTACCAATATACCGAGAAATCTAGGAACAACATCTCATGTCATGATCCAACATATACTAGTCCGTGAACTATCGTGACTGGAAATCGAGTAAGACACTACAACTGAATCGGATATAGCAGATATCAAGATAATGAAAACTATCAGTGAATGTACTCGCCTGCTATCCTGAGCTATAGGATATATCAATGCTCAGAGTGGTAATCAGAGACCTAAAGATGAGATATTGCATGTTAATTTAGGTTTAACAAAGTTATGAATGATTTCTAATGCATGATATGAAATCTAGGTCAAACTAGGTCTCACTGAGTTACACTAAGTCCTGTCAAGTCAATCTAGGTCAAACTAAGTCATATCAAGTCAATCTAAGTCAAACTAAGTCAAACTCCAGGTCATACTAGTCATAGCAAGTCAAAACAAGTCAAAGCAAGTCAAACGGGGTCAAGAGTTGACTTACAGTTGACTTTTAGTCAACTGGTCAACCCTGGTCAACTCTGGGCCAATCCTAGGTCAAACTGGTCAAGTGTTGACCAACAGTTGACTTTTGGTCAACTGGTCAACTCTAGTTTGGATTTGGTCCATTTTAGACAAAGGGTTGACTCATTGTTGACTTTTAGGTAAAAAGTCAACCTAGGTCAACCGAGCCAAAATTGGTTCAAATATGACATTTGTAGGGTGTACCTATCAAGACGTCTAAGTTTCAAGTCAAACCGACTATCCGTATCCCGTATATTAAAATTACCCGATTACCCTTTATATATATTTACCCTTTACCACTCTAACATTAAAGCCAAGTGGCTTTCCCTTGGAGTTTCACTCCCGGCTTCCTAGGGTAGTAGGATACTAGCCTATACTAACATTACCTACCAAGTTCTCTAGGTAAGGTGGACATCCAGTCCATCTTACGGTCCATGTATTCAAATATCCGTTATCTTGAGTATCGTAGGATACTCAATGGTATCGTGAGATACCACTCTCCCCACTTCAAGCACAACCCCGATTCTAACTTAGAAGCCTACCCACAAACTCTATTTCACATTACCTAAGTCCTATTTAAATTTCGATACGTTCCGACTCACATATCTCAATATCCTCCTTCACTTGCCCTCACGCAACCACTCACTCACTCTCACAACTCACTCTCACACCTCACATGGACCAACTTGGGGGTTAATTTAGTGGGTTATATGGGAGTATATATGGTTATATATAGGGTTATATATATGTATATATAGGTAATATATATATATAGGGTTTATAGGGGGGTCAAATGGGGGGCTATGGGGTTGCTACTGCTGCTCTAACTGCTGCTGCTGTTTTTGCAGCTACTGCTGTTGCTATTCCTGCAACTGCTGCTGCTGTGCAGTGGGGGGGGGGGGGGGGGCAGCAGCCCCTATCCTCCCTTTCTTACTGCTGTGGTTGTCCTTCCTTTCCCTCTCCTTCTCACCCTCTATTCTCCCTCCGTTCTTCTCTCTAATTCCCTCTCTCTATATATAAATACACTAACACAAACACTCTCATTCATTTCCCCTCTCTTCTCTATATATATACACACACTAACATATATAGAGACACACACACATATATATATAAACACACACATATATATATGGAAGCGGATCAAAAGCCCCCCTTAGAAAGCCCCCCAAAAACCCTCCTCACTCTAATCCGTAATTTAATGTTAATATTAATGTTAATATTAATGTAATGTTAATATTAATGTTAATATTAACATTAAATACTAAATTAACATTACTTAACATTAAAATTAATATTAACATTAACATTAACATTAATATAAAAAATAAAAAATTAATATTAACATTAACATTACTATTAACATTAATTAATATTAACATTAATATTAACATTAATATTACGAATTAGAGTGAGGGGATTTTTGGGGGGCTTTCTAAGGGGCGCTTTTGATCCGCTATGAACACACACACACACACACACACACACACCACACACACACAATATATATATATTATATATATATTATATATATAATATATAGATATATTATATATAGACACACACTCATATATATATCGAGACACACACACACACACACACACACTATATATAAATAATACTCCATAACACTAACACAAATATGAATTAGAAGTGTCTAAACCACTTAGAGGCAAAACCTATATTCTTGGGGTGTCCAAATTGGGGAAAAATACTAGGACACAACACAAAACAAACTCTTCATAGGACACACCAAATGGACTCAAACTTGACACAAATAGGGACACAACCATGGGAATTAATCCTACTTGTCAAAACTAAATTATATGATGAAGAAATGGAAGTAGAGGATAGTTTGTACCTATTGGGAGATGGATCCCAATACAAAATCCCCCGACACGGCTCTGACACAAAATGAATTGTTTAGGAACAACTCTTCTCCTCTTGCTCCCAAAAGCTTGTAGTAGCACCACTTGGGGTAGAGGGAGAGATTGATGGAAGAAAAATAGGAAGGAAAGCTTTATTTGGAGATGATTCCTAAGGATTCTATTCTTGCTTTTGGAAGAAACTTGGAGAAGAAGATGGAAGAAATTTTGAAGTGTGAAGGAAGAAAATGGGGGAGGGGGTGGCCGGCCATAAAGGGGGGTTAATTGCCCTAGGGAAATTACAAGTTTGTCCCTCCTTCTATTCCATATAAAGGTTTAAATTCCTATTAGGGTTTGGGGGTTAGAAAAGTCCAAATAAAATCGTAATTAGGCCTAACACTCATGTGGGATTAGACCAAACTCCTAGACCTAAATGATAAGTTTGGTGGGCCATGGCTAATTAATGTTTAAATACAACTTAAGTCGAAATTCTCCGGAGCCCCGAAATAAGTCGGAATGAGACGAAATTCGAACCCGACTCCTATAATCATTAAATATTAACATGAAATAAAAAATCCTAAAATATTCAAAAATAGAAATTATCATTTTACCCCTATCTTGAAAAGTGAGGGTGACAATATATATATTATATTATATAATATATAATATATATTATATATATATTAATATATATATATATATATATATTATATATAATATATTATAAAACTGTCAAAATAAAATCAGGAATATCAAATTTTTGATAGTCCTAAAATAGCAAGAAAAGCTTTGTTGTCCTTGCCAGATTTTGCCTCAAAATCAAATCATGAAGTTATTGCACTTATATTTCAAAGTTATATTAGGAGCTCTTTAGTTTAGTTGCATATATGTAAATAGAAACACCACGCAGCAATTGATTTGATGTAAAAATGTAATGTAATTGGAATGCTTATTTGAAACTTTTAATACAAAATTGTTGTTTGCTGGTGGCTTTTTACATTGAAGGAAAGAAGAAAAAACAAATTTTAGTATCTTATAGATTGCTATTGCGGATAATATGTTGTGGTGATTTTGTTCCGCAACGAGAAGTTGCATAGAAGTTCTTGCAACATTCGTTGTTGTACCGAATCAAAATCTGAAAAATGGTAGGAATTCTAAAAAAAACTAATTACAACCAATCAAAAAAACGAACATGTTGGAATTATTCAATAATTAAGGGACCACACATGTAAAATTAATTGTTTTGGCTATCTAAATAATTAAGCCAAATTAAAGTGATCTATTTGAAAATTGGCTTAAGGGTATAATTGTCATAGAATTAATGTGTAGATACCGGAGATAAATCTAATTTGATGAGGGGCCAAATTAGAAATATCAAAACATATAAATATATGTATTCATTAGGGTTATGGTTCCCAACTCATACGGCCACCAAGAGAGGGTTTCTCTATTCTCTCTGTATCCCCATCAACAAAGAAAGGAACAAATATTTCATCTTTATTATTAAGGGCCGTAGCGGGTTGGAAGATCAAACCCCATAAAGATACGTCTACTTCAAGATCCATCAACCCTAGCAATGGATTCAGGTACGCTTCCGCAATTTAATTTATTTTGTTCTTCATCTCATGAATCGACATGGCATAATAAATTTCTAGCAAGTGGTATCAGAGCCTTCCTGTTTGATTTATGAGGTTGAAGTTTCAGAATCAATTTTTTGTTATTGTTCAGAAATCATAGATCCTTCATTCTAAGTTTAATTTAGGGTTCCAATGGTTCATAAAATAAAATTTATGATACACGAATATTAGATCTACAGTTTCTCAATAACTGATTTCTTGATCTGTAATGCACAAGAAAAAAAAATCAGATATTTGTTCCGGCCAGATCATGCTGGACATTAGTCCAAACGATACATCCATAATTAATGGACTAGGATGACACTATGTTTGTGTTGTTTGATAAAAATTGTTGGCAGTACTACACATGGTGGGTTATAATTTATGGTGGCATATAATTTATATATTTCCTTAGTGTTGTACTAGATGGCTAAATAAAGGAACAACTATTGGAATCTTGTCTTCTACTTCTGAGTTATTTTCGTACATAAACAACTGTTCCAACATGTTTGCACATCAATTTTTTTTTTTTTTTGCATATATGGTTCTCCATTGCTTACAAGTACATTGATTTGTTGTCAATCCTTCGTTGATTTGATCGCCATATTAAGAAATATTGATAGAATTCATAATTTATGTACAGTAATGATCTCTCAGTTCATGCTTAAATATTAGATATGAACGCATGTGATAATGATCGTAGAAATTCTCCATTATATTAAATATGCATGAATATGCTTATTGTTGGACATGTGATAATATGGAATGTCGATTAGATTCCAATTACTCATGCTGATAGATATTTGGTGTTACTCAATTTAGAGTATTTTTTAATCTAAGTTGATCATTGGAGGACAAATTGGAATCAAATATAGACAATTTTATGTTTGGCATAAATTTAGTTTCTAATAAATTTATGTTCTAAGTCATATATTTGATGTAATCTACTGACGTACATATCTTCACCAGATTATTTTAATATAATCTTTATGGGTTATTTGAAGCAATCTATTGGTCCATATCTTCAGTAAAATATTACGTAAATTTTATTATGTTGACAATGCCCAATTTAGTCAAATTAAGAATATTTGTTTGAATCATGTAAAGAGATTCACATGCTTATGATTATCTTATTTGAGTTGTAATATTTTAATTATGCATGTGCATAAAGATTTGGACATGATTCGGTTTGTAAAATTTAGTCAAAATTTAATTTTTTTTGGGTGTCTTTTGTGACTAGCAATAGTAGTCTAATATTCTAAATAGACACATCGAAACAAGATGTCGCCAAAGTGACCTCTCTTGCGTAGATAGTCTACGAGGGATGTTAGATGTTTGCGTGTGTAAATTCATGCGAGTATTAGCCGGCCCAAAGGAAGCTTAATACTTGACCGAATTGTACACATATTTGTGGTGATAAATGTGTGACAATTATACGGTTTACATGTGAATAATAACCCGATCCAAAGATAGGCTTATTATTTGACATAAATTATTGTCAACGTTTGATCATTACACCAAGAATACCACTTGCAGTTAATATCACTGTCCAAAGACTTGATATTAATGATGTACTAGGTATCTTGAGATGGGGTTCACCATTATTTGAATTTGTTTGACTATATTTTACGCTTTGGTTATTTGTTAGAGCATGTTTGTTTTTTTGTTGCTTTGTTCTC
Organism: Iris pallida; assembly: GCA_029216955.1. Taxonomy (NCBI): domain Eukaryota; kingdom Viridiplantae; phylum Streptophyta; class Magnoliopsida; order Asparagales; family Iridaceae; genus Iris; species Iris pallida. The sequence goes on from JANAVB010008197.1 coordinate 3,037,023, forward strand.
TTTACAGTTAATGTTGTTAAAATATCTGCCAATAAGATTTTAATTTTTATGTTTAATGGGATAAACTTTAAGGGCAAAAACAAATGAATACAGTAGCTGCTAAGGGTCCAGATTAAAAGAAACAACAATATAAAGCTAAGGGTTGTTCTTTTGTGATAAGACATGACACATAAGGAAGAAATGTACAAAGTACCACGCATGGCGTATCAAGAAAAGTATATTTCTAAATTTGATCTGTTTTGAGGTTAATTTAGATTTAGTACCAAGAAACTCATGATAGTTAGATTCTGGTGGGACTACCCACATTAATGTTCTAGGCAAGGTTGCTTGAGTTATCGAAGTCAATTGATGGTGAAAGATACATCTATGTGGGTGACGGCAATTCGGTAGAAGTGAAAGCAATAGGACATTTTAGGTTATTTTTAGGAACCGATTATTATTTGGATTTGATAGACACTTTTATTGTACCGTCTTTTAGACGAAATTCAGTTTCAGTTTTCTTAATGGACAAATCTGGTTATCATTGTTCATTTGGAAACAATAAGTTTAGTCTATCTTTAAATTTAAATATTATTGGTAACGGTTCCCTTAAGGTTTATGATAACCTATATTCAGTTGAAACTATTGCATCTTATAATAAAATCTTGCAAGTGAAGTCATGTGGTACTAAATGCAAAATTAACAATTTTTTTTTAGCCTCATTATGACATAAGCATTAGGTCACTTCTCTAGAAATAGAGTTGAACGATTTGTGTCTGATGAGATTTGGATTCCATTGACTTTATAGACTTTAATGTTTATATTGAATGTGTAATGGGAAGACAGACCAAAGTTAAATTATAAGCAGCTACTTTATTGGTTACGCTACAGATCAAGGGGTTGATAATTATACAATCCCACACTAAGAATTTTTTTTGAGACGGGAAGTGTAATATTTTTTGAGAATATTGAGTTTGGGGGAGAAATAAAGTCAAGATCATTGTCTTTGAGAAGGAATCAATTATGATTCCTATTATCACTTTTGACGATGTGCAGGATTCTATACATCTCATGATCAAGAAGTGAATTCGGAGCCTTAATAAGACAATGTCGAATTACCTCTATAAGTCGTTGTTGAGATACCTTAACAACGACAACGTAGCGGCACCCCATTCAAGATAAGGTAATTATTCATAAGGAACAAACTCAATAACCTTAAGAACCGATAATATTAAGATGGTCCACCAGAGAAAGGAGAAATATAATTTCGGATAATATTTATCATATTTCTCTAGAAACGTGAGAAAGACTGTGGATACTGGAAGATGATGTAATCAACTTCAGTCAGGCCATAGAAAGTTCCAGTTCTCAAAGTGGATTGATACAATAAATAAGGAATATAAGTCCATGCAAGACAATAAAGTTTAAGAACTTGTCCCATTACCAAAAGGTATGAAGTCCATTGGTTGCAAATGGACATTTAGAACCAAGAAGGATTCGACGGGTCATGTGGGGAGGTATAAAGTACGTCGTGTAGCTAGTGACTTTACTCAAAATTTTGGGATTGATTTTAAAGAGTTTTTTTTTCCTCTCCGGTATCTTTGAAAGACTCCTTTAAAATAATCATAGCACATGTTGCACATTTTGATCTTGAATTACATTAAATGGATGTCAAAATGACGTTTCTCAATGGTAACATTGATGAAACAGTTGAATTACATTAAACGAATGTCTCACACCCGTTTTTCAGGCGCGAGCACGTGAACAAGCCAACTACGTATCGAGCGGACTCCAGCCCGACTCGAATACGTATAAGCTGTCCAGAATAGGGTATCATGTCTAATCTAAACTATATCTCAAACCACAGGAATCATATAAAACAAGAATGAACAATTATGGGTCATCGTCTGCAGCCCATTAGCATATTGTCCGATTAGACCCCAAGAATGATATGAGACTATAAAATAAACAGAGTATATATCATGGTATGAAATATAAAGTACAAGAGGATAATAAAGAAATATCACAAGCAAATACCTGTGTCTCTGCAGGTGTAATCACTACCATCATGAGCCGCTAACTAACTCCATGCAATCAACTACCTGAAGAGATCATCAGGTCCTCAGGGGACATAGCAAGATACATAAAAACTTGCCTATCTAACAGTTTAATCATGCAATAATATAAACAGGGTATAAACAGAAACTAGACATGAGACTGACATGTAGCTACTAACAGGTAACTATGAACACGGATACGGGATCAACTATGCATAAATGAACTGCTGGAAGAACAAGTAAACAAGAGATCAATGGAATACCAACCCTCGCCCCGAATGTGGACTCGCAGGTCAGTTTCAAGACAGGTCACCCTCGCCCCGTGTGTGGACTCGCAGGTGCAAACGATCAACCCTCGTCCCGTGTGTGGACTCGCAGGTTGTAAGAAATCAAAATAAGGAAATAGCAGTTCAATTACACATACTTGTAGACACGACTCAGTCAAGATACAGGTGACGACACGGTACAACTCAGTCATGACATAGGTAAGGACAACTCTAGCATGAACCATAATATGGACAAGCCTGGTATAACTACGCTATCAAGTCAGGTAATACTGATATACAAGCAAGACAATAAACTAGTAAACATGGTATATTGAAAACATCTGAATCAATATCAACTAGAGTAACTAAATGATAACATACTAAAAACAGCAGAACTATAAGCATGGAAATGAACTGTAGAGAGAGGCAAGGTATCTTACCTAGAGGTTACACGCAGATCCAACAAAATATAATCAATTGCTAAGCCATAAAGTCCAAATCATCACAACTGTCTTCGAAAGCTGAAACAAATATTGCCAACATTCTCAGAATAGTCAAATTAGCTAAGATTGCCTATCCTTAAGTCCAATTCTGGACACAGGGACAAAACGATAATTTTGGACAAAAACGACGTCCGTCGTTGGACCGCTTTGTACCGAAAAGCGTGCCAAAGTCAATGGTCTCTAAAATCGTCAAACTATATGTCTACGAATTTGTTTTGATGATACGAACCCAACAATATATCCAATTTTGGATTCCGGTGGACCGTGCACAAAATTGCCCATTAAATCGGACCGTGGGGCCCGCAAAACGACGATCCGATCAATTGTCTCAGAATCGGACCAAACTTAGCATGCAGGACCAGAAAAATGATACGATCCTGTTGGTGCAAGTTTCATCTCGATCTGACAAACGTGCACAAAGTAATTGGAAAATTTGTACAGAGGTCGATACGGTAAATTTCGACGGATACGTATCAAATTTGTCGCGCACACGCGACCAATTTGAATTCCGTCAAAGCCCACACGTCCACGAAGCCGATACGCACCTTTCGATACTTTCGGTTCGCGATCACGTCGTCCGGATTGGCAGAACGCACGTCGTACCGGAGAGTTTTCTTAAATTTTATATTTTTAAAAAAGCAGTTTTTAGGCAATTTTGAGGAATCGATTTCTCGATTCATAGTCAATGAAATCGACCTCTGTAAATTGCGTGAAGAAGCCCTACAGGTTGGCTATATCTGTCTTTAATTAGTTTTCGAAGTTATGAAATGACAGGATCCACATCTGCCTTCTAAAATAGGGTTTAGATCCTGAAATCGTTCTGTTTCCTAGGGGTTTCTTGGAATTTTTGCGACGATTTCCTTACCGATATAATCTAGTAGAAATATTTCTACATGAACAGGGTTGAAGAGGGTTATATTGGCTATTCATAGGATTCGGTCGATTCGAAGTTGGTGAAGTGTGTACGAAGAAATAATATCGCGAACATGGGTACCTGGCAGTCTTGAACTGTTGTTGCTGATGTCGTGGCTCGGTTTGGCCGGCCTCCGGTGGCCCGCACGGCCGCGCGCGACTGTCCAGAGCGTGCACCAGCGTCGGGGTCTCCAGGGGAAAGGCAAGGCCAGGGTTAGGGTTCTATGAAACTCCTCGCCCCCCTTCTCACTCTCGATATATATGTAGAGTGCTCCGCCAAACAGGGTCAGGAGGAATTAGTTCCACTCGGCTTTAGCTGCTAAGGGCTTAGGTCTGGCCCAAGGGTGAGGCTGGATGGGTTTAGGCCTGGCTAGGCCGGGCTGGGATTTCCTTAACCATTTAATATATATCCATTTATATATATATATATATATATATATATATATATATAATATATATATATATATATATATATATATATATACGTAACAAAAAATATATATATATATATATATATATATATATATATATATATATATATATATATATATATATATATATATATATATATTTTATATATATATATATATATATATATATATATATATATATATATATATATATATATATATATATATATATATATATACGTAACGTATACACATCTATAATATATATATTTATACACACACACACACACACACACACACACACACACACACACACACACATATATATATATATATATATATATATATATATATATATATATATATATATATATATATATATATATACGTGACATATTTATATGTATATATAATAAATTACAATTATAATTACTTTCCTATATGATCAATATATATACCCTGGTATTTATACATATATATATATATACCACAGATTCCATACAGACAATACAATATTATAAATATATAATCAATATTAATAATATCTATAGTAATAAATATATTTATTTAATCACCACAAAATAATAAAATAATAATAAAATAATTAGATGGTGGTTTGGTGAATCCATTCTATTCACCTTTATCCGGGTCCAGAAAATTGTACAAATATTGTAAAATAATATTTAATAATAAAATACTAATTTTTGTACAAATATTCAAATAATTAAAATGTACATCAATACTCAAAATAATTTAGGAACTATTTGTACACACATAAATATGCCTACATGGTCGTCTTTGGTCTCACTACAAGGTTACTTGGGCTCGATTTCGGTTCGGGTCTACTTCGAGCTAAATCGACACAAATCGGGTCTCCTACAAGTCAATAATATAATTAATAAATAATAAAATCTTCGGTAGGGTTAAGTCACAACTTGGCCTAGTTTTTCTAGTTAGGACATCCCTATGACTCGGTCTTTCCTACCAGGGCTAATACACTAATCAAAGCACGCCACTGCACTATCCGTGCCACGATTTCTAGTCACCTTGTACTCAAATTCCTAACCATGACTAAAATCATCTACCGTAATAATTAACTAAATAATTATTTATAAAATCTAAAAATCACCATTCAAATCGATTAATAAATAAATAAAAAATTTCTAAAATTTCGGGAAGGGAGGCTACAAATCTACCCACCTTAAAAATAATTTCGTCCTCGAAATTCTAATTCATAACTATTCCTTAAAAATCAAAGTCTACTATTACTTTAATCTCCTCAAATTTAATATCAAAAATATTTTATATCCTCCTCCTAGCCATTTTGTAACTCCGAATACTTGAGGACTTCTACCCACCTTTGGTCACACTACTCCTCAAAATATGGTCACTAAAATCTTATAATCTTCTAACTAGTTGCTAACAATTCTACCGACAGATATCTAGGCATATGGCAATAATAATCCCTCATATCTATAAACAACTAAAACTCAATAATCATGCAATATTATACTATAGTTTAAGAATTTTTGATGAATTCTAGACAGCACGATCATTCGTCATCCCGAAATAGGAAGGGACGAGAGTCAAGGGTACGAAAAATAAGGAAGTATAATCGAGAGCAAATATGGAGTTTTAGAGAATTTCTAGGAGAATTTCCAAGGCAGAGTGGATTGAGATTTCTAAGGGTTTAGTCAAATGCGCAGGCTCGTAACAGTACAGTTACGTAACCAGTACGATATGCTCTGTGTCACGACCCGCACCCACTGTGAGGGTACGAGAACGTAACAACGCCCAGCCTACGCCGCAGTGTCGGCGGTAGAACGCTGTCTTAGGTCAATCATCTAACAATATAAAGGTACCTGTACAGTATATACACTCCGAATGGAGGTGACATAGCAATATACAGTCTCAATCACATCTAAGGCAGAATGATAAAAATAAGAGATAGATAGATACTGGAATAAAAAGATCCACATGATACAATCAGAGAGAGAGAGAGTCTAAGTGTCTACTGCCATACAAAACAGAACATCCAACTCAATACAAGTCTCTAATATTGAAAATGAAAGAATATATACAATCAGATCTCAGAAGACAGAAATAGTAAAACCTAGACTAGGGAGCCTCAGTCTCTAAGCTAGTGGATCAGGCTAGAAATCTGGGTCACACGAGTCATCTACAGCTGTCCCAAAGAAGGTGTCTACGCATGCCTCATCCTCTGTAATATTTTCAACAGGTCCAGTCAGGACAGGAGCGAGTAAAAAACATCTCACGCAGTTCATATCATGTTAGGAAATATAAAGCATGCAATAGAGTAAGGTACATGAAACGCTGAAAGAAAGAAGTATATGAAAAACAGTAGAGATTTGATAACAGGAAATATCTAAATATGATAAGTAAGAACTGTAAGCCAACTGTAATTTAGAGTACAATATGGTTATGTAAACGGTCTAGGAAAATACAATGGTAACTCTATTGTACGTGGGTGTACAATAGACATATACAATAGTTATACAATGTTGTACAATAAGATTTGAGTACATAACCAATTCTACTCCCCCTCCCCAATCAATACACAAGGATCCACTCCTGTTACGTTATCTTGCAAAATAGTGTACAATGTTATACAATAGATGTACAATATTATACAATAGATGTACAATGTTATACAATAGTTGTACAATGTTATACAATAGTGTACAATGGTCTATCCCTGGGACTCATGTGATACTGAGAGTACAATATACACAAGGAGTATACAAGGATATAGGTATTCAATAAATACAATATGGAAGTGAAACGCACATCACAATATGTATCTAGTGAATACAAGGGGATAACATCCCAAAAGGAGATCCTTATAGTACCAATCCGTGATAACAATCGTGTCAGCATCAAGTACAGTAATCTAGAGCAAGAATGTAAATCCAGACAAGTATGAAACGGTCAGAAAATGTACTCGCCTGATCTCCCGAGTGTCTGAAGAGAATATACTATCCGAGGAGTGGTGTCTGTCTCCTATAGAACAGCACAAGTCACAACAAGTCTAAAATGGTAAAATGAAGTTCTACTATGCACTCTACATGAGTCTAGGTTAATCTAGGCCAAAGTCAACTCTTGGTCAACTCTGGTCAACCCTAGAAGTCAAACTAGGTCAACTATGGTCCAACTGGGTCTAACAAGTCTAAACTAGGTCAAACTAGCCTATACTAGTCTAACTAGTCTATTCTAGGTCTAACAAGACTACACAAGTCAAATCTAGGCTCACTAGCTAAGCAAACACAACCATAGGCTAAGAGACTAGGCCATAGGCCAAGGCAATACCATGCCTAAACAACCTACAAAACATCCACACATATGACACATATATATATATCTAATATATAATACACATGGATATAATTATATTCTCTAACATAGGAATACACATATTGATATGGCTATTTAATGTAACATAGCCTACACAACTTATATAGAATGCACATATATGCATATAGGCTCTCACTCAAATGGTTTACAACCACACACACACAAGCTCAATGTAGGGACTGATTTGGGGTTTGTTTAATGGCTGATTGTAGAGGACAAATTAGGACTGATATGTAGGCTAAGTTTGAGGCTGCTATGGGACAGTAGTATAGGGTGTATAGGGACTAATTTGTGGGGCTATGAAAGGGTGTACATGGGCTGATTTGGTGAGCAGGTTTTAGGGGAATGAGGACTGATATGTAGGCTAATATGTGGACTATTTTGACAGGAATTATAGGGACTGGTTTGGGATAGAATGGACAGGTAACTGGGCTACTTGGGATAGGTTATTGGGACAGCAATGGGCAATACAATGGCTGATATTGGGACAGTCAAGGGGTGCCAAGTGGGGACAGGTTTAGGGCTGTTCCTAGGCTGATTTCAGGGCTGGAAATGGGATGTAATGGGACTGATTTGTGTACAGGTTTGTGGGGGTTTGTTAGGACAATGTTTTAGGCTAAAGGGGACTGGTATTTACTGTCAAATGGGGGCCTGATATGGCTGGAATTGGCAGGATATTGGACTGGTTTTGGACAGTCAATAGGTCTGCAATGGACTGGAAGTTGGGGGCTGTGTGTGTATATGATGAGAACATGAATGAAATGTGGGTGTGTGTGTGTATGATGAGAACATGAATGAAATGTGGGTGTGTGTGTGTATGTGTATGATGAGAACATGAATGAAATGTGGGTGTGTAGGGTGAATGAGAACAATGTGTGTGTGAAACTGTGAGACAGTGAACAGTGAGGAGAAGGAGAGGAAACCAATTCAATACTTCACAAAACATTCCCCCATAATCCAATCTCAGGAAGAACATGAAAGAAGGAAAAAACATTGCATTGCAGTTCAGAAAATACAGGGAATGAACCCTTGTATTTAACAAAACTGAACCTATACAGCCCTTATGTTCAAACCCTCAAATCAAATCCAAATCACCACCAAACAACCCCAAATTCAACCCATGGTTAGATCACAACTAGGGGAATCAATTTAGGGACTGCAATTAATCATTAACAGTATTTAGATAGGTTTAAAAAGATGGTAAAGTTCATGTTTGAAAACTGGAAAAACAGGAATGCATATCATGTTTCAGGATTTTGGGAATTTGTTAAATATTTAATGAAAACATATTAAAATACAAAATAAAAGGTTGGTAAATAAAATATACATGGCATATGAGTCATACAGGGTGTTTGTGTCCAAACAAAAGGACACAAACGTGTCCAAATAGCTCAGGACACGAAACAGTGCACACAGATACTGTTTCAGCGTACTGCGTCGTGCACGTGTGCACGCGTGTCGTGCACACGACACAATCCATCCTAGGGCTCGTGCACACCAACCTAGGTAGACCACCTATAGGGCTACCCAATAGGCTAGCTAGCCCGTGTCCAAGTCGTGTCTGTGTCGGATACGAGGGCCGTATCAGTGGAGAAAAATCCAGTGCGCTGTGTTAGTGTAATCTTCGTACAATGAGGATTTCTCCCTCGACACGCCACGTGGACACGTGAGACTTGACACGTGGCATGTCAGTCAGTGCCCCATGGTCCGTGTCAAGTTTCGTGTCGAAACAATGTGTGTCGTGTCCTCCAGAGCCCCCGAACAGCAGGGGATCTCTGTAGCGCGCGTGCGGGGGTGTGCGGCGCGTGTCCACGTGTCTCCCTAGGCCTGACACAACACGAAAACCAAACACAAATACTAGAAAACCACAGGCAAGATCAAAACCCTAATTCCTATTCAAAAAGTTTCCACAAAACCAAACGAAATGCCCTCAGTGGCATTTCGACAAACACCTAGGTACCACCTCTGGTACGTGTCCAAATGGACACGAAACTTATGAAACCCGACACGACACCAATGCAGACACTTAGGGGACCCTATAGGGCTTCTTAATCATGAAAAGAAATCAAAGTTTTATGGAAAAATGAGAAAGTTACCTATGGATGAACTTTCAAGAAAAATCCCCTTTCAATAGCTCTTCTCTTGATGTCCCAATCCACTCAAATCATATCAAACTGAAATGAAACCTTAACAACAGCAAGAATAGGTATATTAGAACCTAATGGAAAAGATTAGAATGAAAAAGGAAGAGGAATGGAGTTCTAGGGATTAAAATACAATAGGAAACTAACCTTCTTAAACTTGAGCCTTCCTAAGAAAGAGGCAACCCTAAATTTTAGGAGAGTATTTATAGGGTGATGATCCCAATGATGATATGGTGGCTGGCCACTTAGTCTAGGGCTTAGGGTTTTGGAATTTGTCTTGGGCTTTGGGCCAACTTACAAGGCTATGAGTTAAATGATTAATTAAAGGTGCTAAATCATAAGCCATGACTTATGACTTTCTAATTCCTATTGCTAATTAGAGTCTAATGACCAAACCAAAGATTAGGCTAGGTTAGACTAGAGTCATATGACCTAACCAAGTCCATACTAACTAGGGTTAGCTTCTAGGTTGGTCTACAAGGGTCAAAATTAGTCAAAGTCAACCTAGTCCAAACAATTCCAAAATAATTCCTAAAAATTTTCGTAAATTCAAATAAATTCTAAAATGACCAAAATATCTTCTAGGCTAAAATGTACTAATCAAACATCCTAATCACATGGCTAGGCTCTAGGTCAACAGTCTCCAAGGTTACACTAGTCAAACACCAAAATCATAAGTCATGAATTAAATAGTTTAAAAATGATTAAAAATTACCAAAAATTATATTATTAATTAAATATCATAATTAAATAAATTAAAATACAAAATTTCAAAATTACCCTCATTTGGAAAAAAACTGGGTGTTACAATCCTACCCACCTTATAAAAATTTCGTCCTCGAAATTAAGATGGTAGCAGTCCTTCTAGGCCAAACACCCCACAATCAGAGTCTCAAACATACCGTCAGATAATCATATGCGTCTGTCCAAAACCATGATACTCAGAATCTCTGTCATGCCAGTGAGCAAGGCTACGATAATCACAGAGCCCTCAACTATGGCACATACCTCTAGAATTATGGTATTTAAAATTTTTGCATTGCCGTGCGCTTGGCAGCGAAAACCTTAAATTCCCACACCCGAGAAATATGTCCATAATCCGACTATATGTCCTCACTATGCCTGCTAGCATGACCCTAGAGGATTCTAAAATCTCATAATCGAGGCGACCTAGCCCATACGATTTATCTCAGAAGAAAATTAAATTATAATGAAACACCAGATCAAACTTATCGACAATGAGGAAACAGATAGGAATAGATGGAACTGAATTTTATGATAGGTATAATGAGATAAGGTGGAAATAGAGTCGAGAAGAACAGAACCTGCAAGCACCCCTCCTACTGCCTGAGCATCCTCGGCTGTCATGGCGAAAGCTCGCCCTGGTTGGCCTCCCTTGGCCTGCTGCTGATGCTGTACGAAAATCTGTTGCTGAGTCTGCAATGGTGGTCCCCTCTGCTGCCCGGCAGGAGCCCTAGCTCCTGGTGCTATCTGAGCCAATGGTGTCGGGTTCTTGGGACACTCTCTACACTGATGCTCCGCTGAACCGTAAAGCAAACGCATGCCCAGCCTCTTCCTACAGTCGTCCCACCCATGGCCTTGCTTCTTGCAGAAGTTGCACACAGTGTTCTGCTGCTGCCTGGGTGCCTGCTGATACAGTACCTGTCTCTGTCCCTGATGCTGAACAGGCCTCTGCTGCTGCTGCTGGAAGTGGACCATCGGCTGCTGAATCTGTATGTGAGGCCTCTTGGCCTGGCCTCCGCTGCTGCTGCCCCCAACAGGGTCTCGTCCCCTCTTGAGCCTCAGCTCAAGATCGTCCTCAGCCAATAAGGCTCCCGTCAAGATCTTCTTGAATGTGGCATCCATGTTGCCCTTGGTCAGGGACTTGACCTCCTTGACCAGACCCTTCCGGAACCTCTGGGCCTTCGCCGTCTCGCTCAAGCCCTCTACGAACCTGCCGAGGCGGCCGAACTCTCCAGCGTACTCCTCCACTGAAAGACTCCCCTGGTCTAGGCTCTCGAACTGTGACTCTAAGGCTCTGAGTGCTGAATCTGGAAAGAACTTCTTCTTGAAGAAGCCCTTGAACTCCTCCCAAGTCTGTCCAGCTACCCCCACCCTGGGGTCTGACTGATACTAGGTGCGAGCAAGATCTCGCATCCGGCTAGATGCTGCCTCTATCTGGAGATCTGCCGGTATCCGGGCCAGGCGAAAGATCTCCTCTATATGCTCGATCCACTCGTCAGCATATAGGATCCCTTCTGTCCCCAGGAAGTCTCTGGGGCTCATCTTCTGGAACTGCTCTATCCCCGGTATCTTCGGCTGCTGCACCACTGGTCGAGCTGCGACTGTCGTAATGGCCAGCTCCATGCCCCTTTCCTGCCGGGTTTGCTGCATCTCCATAAACTGCTGAAAATACGCAAACATCTGTGTCGCATCCACGTGTCCTATAGGCGGCGGCTGCTGGAAAGGCACCTCTGGAATGACTGGGTCCTGCCCCCGAACTGGTGAATGCATACCCTCCGCTGCTGCTGCTGAAGTCCCAATATGAGCAGAGGTGGCAGGAGCTGGCTGAGAGGTAGCAGTCCCCTCTACAGTATCTCCATGAATGGCACGCTGTAACCGCGTCTCCACCATCCTGAAGACAGATCAAACAAGGGTATCAATTGCTGAGAAAGAAGCGATAAATCAAGGAAGGACAGTTTATTTCAAAAGGAAGTATTAAAGTAGCAAGAATTTGATAACAAGAATCAGGCTAAGAGCTTTTCCTAATGTGATTGAGTACCTCAAGAATATCCTAATCCTACTGCAGGCTGTAGTGATACTCTAGTTCGAATACCACTACATAAACTCGACCTGCATGGGCCACCACTAAAAATGTGTCACGACCCGCACCCACTGTGAGGGTACGAGAACGTAACAACGCCCAGCCTACGCCGCAGTGTCGGCGGTAGAACGCTGTCCTAGGTCAATCATCTAACAATCTAAAGGTACCTGTACAGTATATACACTCCGAATGGAGGTGACATAGCAATATACAGTCTCAATCACATCTAAGGCAGAATGATGAAAATAAGAGATAAATAGATACTGGAATAAAAAGATCCACAGGATACAATCAGAGAGAGAGAGTCTAAGTGCCTACTACCATACAAAACAGAACATCCAACTCAATACAAGTCTCTAATACTAAAAATGAAAGAATATATACAATCAGATCTCAGAAGACAGAAATAGTAAAACCTAGACTAGGGAGCCTCAGTCTCTAAGCTAGTGGATCAGGCTGGAAATCTGGGTCACACGAGTCATCTACAGCTGTCCCATAGAAGGTGTCTACGCAGGCCTCATCCTCTGTAATATTTTTAACAGGTCCAGTCAGGACAGGAGCGAGTATAAAACATCTCACGCAGTTCATATCATGTTAGGAAATATAAAACATGCAATAGAGTAAGGTACATGAAACGCTGAAAGAAAAAAATATATGAAAAATAGTAGAGATTTGATAACAGGAAATATCTAAATATGATAAGTAAGAACTGTAAGCCAACTGTGATTTAGAGTACAATATGGTTATATAAACGGTCTAGGAAAATGCAATGGTAACTCCATTGTACGTGGGTGTACAATAGACATATACAATAGTTATACAATGTTGGACAATAGGATTTGAGTACATAACCAATTCTACTCTCCCTCCCCAATCAATACACAAGGATCCACTCATGTTACGTTATCTTGCACAATAGTGTACAATGTTATACAATGGATGTACAATATTATACAATAGATGTACAATGTTATACAATAGTTGTACAATGTTATACAATAGTGTACAATGGTCTATCCCTGGGACTCATGTGATACTAAGAGTACAATATGCACAAGGAGTATACAAGGATATAGGTATTCAATAAATACAATGTGGAAGTGAAACGTACATCACAATATGTATCTAGTGAATACAAGGAGATAACATCCCAAAAGGAGATCCTTATAGTACCAATCCGTGATAACAATCGTGTCAGCATCAAGTACAGTAATCTAGAGCAAAAATGTAAATCCAGACAGATATAAAACGGTCAGAGAATGTACTCGTCTGATCTCCCGAGTGTCTGAAGAGAATATATTGTCCGAGGAGTGGTGTCTGTCTCCTATAAAACAGCACAAGTCACAACAAGTCTAAAATGGTAAAATAAAGTTCTACTATGTACTCTACATGAGTCTAGGTCAATCTAGGCCAAAGTCAACTCTTGGTCAACTCTGGTCAACCCTAGAAGTCAAACTAGGTCAACTATGGTCTAACTGGGTCTAACAAGTCTAAACTAGGTCAAACTAGCCTATACTAGTCTAACTAGTCTATTCTAGGTCTAACAAGACTACACAAGTCAAATCTAGGCTCACTAGATAAGCAAATACAACCATAGGCTAAGAGACTAGGCCATAGGCCAAGGCAATACCATGCCTAAACAACCTACAAAACATCCACACATATGACACATATATATATATCTAATATATAATACACATGGATATAATTATATTCTCTAACATAGGAATACACATATTGATATGGCTATTTAATGTAACATAGCCTACACAACTTATATAGAATACACATATATGCATATAGGCTCTCACTCAAATGGTTTACAACCACACACACACAAGCTCAATGTAGGGACTGATTTGGGGTTTGTTTAATGGCTGATTGTAGGGGACAAATTAGGACTGATATGTAGGCTAAGTTTGAGGCTGCTATGGGACAGTAGTATAGGCTGTATAGGGACTAATTTGTGGGGCTATGAAAGGGTATACATGGGCTGATTTGGTGAGCAGGTTTTAGGGGAATGAGGACTGATATGTAGGCTAATATGTGGACTGTTTTGACAGGAATTATAGGGACTGGTTTGGGATAGAATGGACATGTAACTGGGCTACTTGGGACAGGTTATTGGGACAACAATGGGCAATACAATGGCTGATATTGGGACAGTCAAGGGGTGCCAAGTGGGGACAGGTTTAGGGCTGTTCCTAGGCTGATTTCAGGGCTGGAAATGGGATGTAATGGGACTGATTTGTGTACAGGTTTGTGGGGGTTTGTTAGGACAATGTTTTAGGCTAAAAGGGACTGGTATTTACTGTCAAATGGGGGCCTGATATGGCTGGAATTGGCAGGATATTGGACTGGTTTTGGACAGTCAATAGGTCTGCAATGGACTGGAAGTTGGGGGCTGTGTGTGTATATGATGAGAACATGAATGAAATGTGGGTGTGTGTGTGTATGATGAGAACATGAATGAAATGTGGGTGTGTGTGTGTATGATGAGAACATGAATGAAATGTGGGTGTGTAGGGTGAATGAGAACAATGTGTGTGTGAAACTGTGAGACAGTGAACAGTGAGGAGAAGGAGAGGAAACCAATTCAATACTTCACAAAACATTCCCCCATAATCCAATCTCAGGAAGAACATGAAAGAAGGAAAAAACATTGCATTGCAGTTCAGAAAATACAGGGAATGAACCCTTGTATTTAACAAAACTGAACCTATACAGCCCTTATGTTCAAACCCTCAAATCAAATCCAAATCACCACCAAACAACCCCAAATTCAACCCATGGTTAGATCACAACTAGGGGAATCAATTTAGGGACTGCAATTAATCATTAACAGTATTTAGATAGGTTTAAAAAGATGGTAAAGTTCATGTTTGAAAACTGGAAAAACAGGAATGCATATCATGTTTCAGGATTTTGGGAATTTGTTAAATATTTAATGAAAACATATTAAAATACAAAATAAAAGGTTGGTAAATAAAATATACATGGCATATGAGTCATACAGGGTGTTTGTGTCCAAACAAAAGGACACAAACGTGTCCAAATAGCTCAGGACACGAAACAGTGCACACAGATACTGTTTCAGCGTACTGCGTCGTGCACGTGTGCACGCGTGTCGTGCACACGACACAATCCATCCTAGGGCTCGTGCACACCAACCTAGGTAGACCACCTATAGGGCTACCCAATAGGCTAGCTAGCCCGTGTCCAAGTCGTGTCTGTGTCGGATACGAGGGCCGTATCAGTGGAGAAAAATCCAGTGCGCTGTATTAGTGTAATCTTCGTACAATGAGGATTTCTCCCTCGACACGCCACGTGGACACGTGAGACTTGACACGTGGCATGTCAGTCAGTGCCCCATGGTCCGTGTCAAGTTTCGTGTCGAAACAATGTGTGTCGTGTCCTCCAGAGCCCCCGAACAGCAGGGGATCTCTGTAGCGCGCGCGCGCGGGTGTGCGGCACGTGTCCGCGTGTCTCCCTAGGCCTGACACGACACGAAAACCAAACACAAACACTAGAAAACTACAGGCAAGATCAAAACCCTAATTCCTATTCAAAAAGTTTCTACAAAACCAAACGAAATGCCCTCAGTGACATTTCGACAAACACCTAGGTACCACCTCTGGTACGTGTCAAAATGGACATAAAACTTACGAAACCCGACACGACACCAATGCAGACACTTAGGGGACCCCTAGGGCTTCCTAGTCATGAAAAGAAATCAAATTTTCATAGAGAAATGAGAAAGTTACCTATGGATGAACTTTCAGGAAAAATCCCCTTTCAATAGCTCTTCTCTTGATGTCCCAATCCACTCAAATCACATCAAACTGAAATGAAACCTTAACAACAGCAAGAATAGGTATATTAGAACCTAATGGAAAAGATTATAATGAAAAAGGAAGAGGAATGGAGTTCTAGGGATTAAAATACAATAGGAAACTAACCTTCTTAAACTTGAGCCTTCCTAAGAAAGAGGCAACCCTAAATTTTAGGAGAGTATTTATAGGGTGATGATCCCAATGATGATATGGTGGCTGGCCACTTAGTCTAGGGCTTAGGGTTTTGGAATTTGTCTTAGGCTTTGGGTCAACTTACAAGGCTATGAGTTAAATGATTAATTAAAGGTGCTAAATCATAAGCCATGACTTATGACTTTCTAATTCCTATTGCTAATTTGAGTCTAATGACCAAACCAAAGATTAGGCTAGGTTAGACTAGAGTCATATAACCTAACCAAGTCCATACTAACTAGGGTTAGCTTCTAGGTTGGTCTACAAGGGTCAAAACTAGTCAAAGTCAACCTAGTCCAAACAATTCCAAAATAATTCCTAAAAATTTCCGTAAATTCAAATAAATTCTAAAATGACCAAAATATCTTCTAGGCTAAAATGTACTAATCAAACATCCTAATCACATGGCTAGGCTCTAGGTCAACAGTCTCCAAGGTTACACTAGTCAAACACCAAAATCATAGGTCATGAATTAAATAGTTTAAAAATGATTAAAAATTACCAAAAATTATATTATTAATTAAATATCCTAATTAAATAAATTAAAATACAAAATTTTAAAATTACCCTCATTTGGAAAAAAACTGGGCGTTACACTCTGACCTGCATGGGCCACCACAAAAACTTGTCACGATCCGCACCCGCTTTTTGGGCGCGAGCATGTGAACAAGCCAGCTACGTATCGAGCGGACTCCAGCCCGACTCGAATACGTACAAGTTGTCCAGAATAGGTATCATGTCTAATCTAAACTATATCTCAATCCACAGGAATCATATAAAACAAGAATGAACAATTATGGGTCATGGTCTGCAGCCCATTAGCATATTGTTCGATTAGACCCCAAGAATGATATGAGTCTATAAAATAAGCAGCGTATATCATGGTATGGAATATAAAGCACAAGAGGATAATAAAAAAATATCAC
>JANAVB010008197.1:3059440-3174445 GCA_029216955.1 Iris pallida
GATCCATCAACCCTAGCAATGGATTCAGGTACGCTTACGCAATTTAATTTATTTTGGTCTTCATCTGATGAATCGTTAGGGTACAATAAATTTCTAACAGAACACAACAAAACTTGTTAAGAAATATAATACAATCCTGAACAGACAAAATTGTGGCGTTTTGGCATTCTATGCAAGGACTATAGAAATTTTGACAGTCCTAACCACATCAAGGACCGTCAAAAAATGTCAAAAAATTTCTACAGTCTATGCAGGTGACTGTAGAAAATTGTAACAACCGTTAATAATATATAGTGCCCTTGGCATTGGTCAAAAGACAAATTGTTGATTAGTTGGTCCTATCAGATCGATAGATTATTGTTACAATTATATGTTAATAATAGAATCTTGAAAAACAAAATGCAAAGCTCTCAACAAATTGGGTCACTAATTATGTCAAACATCTGGTTGTGGACAGAGGAGTCGCTAACTAAGGCAAAAAGAAGCAAAGAAGCATTATCATGAGGGAGTGTATTTGTTGTCCTCAAAATCTATGTGCCAAATATTTTTTTTTTTTATAAAATATGGATTGTTGATTGTGGGTGTTATTTGGTACATGGGTTTTATAGAAGAGGAGACTGTTATTGTTAATCACGAGGATTTGATCAATACTCCATTTGACTATTCGAGTAAGACCAAGCTTCGTTTGGTACACTGTAATGTAATCGTAATCGCAATGTAATCAGATGGAAACAAATAATTTTTTTTTCATCTGATTACATTGTGATTATGATTACATTACAGTGTACCAAACGGGGTCCAAGTGTTAGACACGGATTTGACAATTATTTGGAATTCATCTAGTGTATTTTAGAATATACATAGCATATCCCATACATGTCGAACACGGTAGTAGAACCAAGCACAGGCCAAAGCAGACTTAAATTTAGACACAATGGTTCTTAAAAGAGCCGAATAGAATAAATATGATTCAGATTGACAAACCCAAAAAAATTATACAACTACAGCTTGATGCTACTTATACATGCACAAAATCCGAAAATAAAAGGACAATTTTACATGACAACTGCCAAAGAGGATAGACTTGATTAAAGATTAGGGCTAGCCACAGTGTTAAGAGTTTGGGAAAAAAAGTGCTAAAATTTTATTCTCCTCATTCTTCAGTGTGTTATTACTTGATTGAACACCCGTCGCAACGACATTGGGAGGAGACGTGTTCGTCGATGGTGTCACCTTGTCGCATAAGAGCATCCACAATGAGAGTGGTTTGAAATACTACATTTTTGCTTTAGCCAAAATTTGTAGTACTTAGGAGCTGCAACGGGCTCTTGTCCATACTTGAAAAATGCTAGAAAACCAAGAGTCTCTCCAAATTTGGGACATGTATTAGCTCATGAACAGTAAAGAGGAAAAAAAAAGAGGGAGGGAAAGAGAAAATTAATTTGGAGTATGAATTTGGTGTGTTATTTGAAGTGTGCAATATGGAGGGAACACTCCAAAAGTAATAGTTTACACGATTTCTAAAATTTTGGAGTATATTATGGAGTGTCCTCTCCAAAAGTAATAGTTTACACGATTTCTAAAATTTTGGAGTATATTATGGAGTGTCCTCACTGTGGATGCTCTAAGCGACTAAACATGGATCTACAAGTTTCATTCGTGATCAATAGTCAGGCTCATTATTGTAACTCCTTGATGATCTACTGTCACAGAGTTAAATCCTGGGATATTGACCTATTCTAACATACTGTCAATTCACTAATTCAGTATGTATGATCAGTTCTTCGAATTTGTCAACTTCTTTGCTGTCATAGAGTGTAAATTGAAGACTCATATTGTTCTTTGTAACAAAATTCTAACGTCTTCTTCGACGAGTTCAAACGTATCTAAAGGGATTAGGTGTAAGTGCAACTTGAAAGCATGTCCAAGACCAAGTAAACATCAGACTGAGCACCTTGAAGAGGTCCATGGAAGAAAAACAAGTTACTTCTAGAGACATTCAAACTTTCTAAGGGTGTGTTTGATTGCAAGGTGGAAAATATATGGAAAAGAAATTAATTCCATGGAAATA
Organism: Iris pallida; assembly: GCA_029216955.1. NCBI lineage: Eukaryota > Viridiplantae > Streptophyta > Magnoliopsida > Asparagales > Iridaceae > Iris > Iris pallida. The sequence goes on from JANAVB010008197.1 coordinate 3,061,512, forward strand.
TTTTCCTAAGAAAAAAATCCATGGAATTTAAAAAAAAATTCCATGAAAAACTTAATTTGGGTGTTTGATTGTCATTATTTTCTACAGAAAATAGAAAATGATATTTTCCTATGAGTTGGACAAGTTTCATTTTCCACCATTTTAGAAGAAGATATGGAAAATGATAGTTTTTTGGAAAATAATTCCATGGAAAATATAAGCTATCAAACACTACAATTGGTGGAAAATTTATGATGAAAATATTTTCCATGGAAAAAAAAACCCAATCAAACACAACCTAATTGTAAATTAGGTCACACCAACTCCAGCTCTCACCAAAAATAAAAAATAAATATTATATATGTGCCATTTATAGCAACATGCAATAACTTGTATTACTATGATCCACTTGAATTTCAGAGCAAGTAGAAGAAGAAACACCAAGTAGGCATTCAGTATGAGCACAGGTGACCCAGCACTCATAAGTAACCAAGCATGCAGTAGAAGAGGACCAATTGATATTTCTTTCTCCTGAATATTCAAAGAAAATGACATAATAAATAGGAAAATGCCTATGGTTTACAACCAAGTCATAGTTTGACAAAAAAAAAATTTACATTGTGGTAGAGGTCCAATTGATACTTCATCACTGTGCCATTCATAATGCTTAATCCAAAATCTTTTTTCTCATTATTGGTGTTCCTTCTGCACTTCATCAGCAAAAATGGGGAGCTGGCGATTGATGGAATGTCTCGACCGCAATATAGCGAAACAAATACAGAATGCAGATCGAGCCAGACAAAGGACAATTTGCCAAATGAAAGAAAACATTTGTGTATTGATAGGAACAAACACAAAAAACTCAAAACTGACCAGGAACAGTTGTCAATTGAAAGAAAGACTGTATATAGAGAGCTAAAAAGCACTAGATTGCATAACATGATGTCGATGTGCAACAATAGGACATTCTTAGTATCATTGGACCAATACGAAGGGCGCACAGCTTTGTAATCACCATCAATGTCGAAGTATTCTTGCAGCAAGGCACTCTAACTAAAGCCGCAAAGGTTTAGATGCCAGAAGTGACCAATTATATGAAACAGGTCCAACAATCCCATGATCATTGAATATCACAATAATAATAATAAAAAGCGAAGCAGGCAATTTAATACCAAACCTTCCTCGTTCATAGCTATTGTCTGTGTCATTCGCAGCCATCTGAGCTAGAGACTGAACATAACCCTAAAATGTGACTTTCAGTTGGCCTCGGCCTATTCACCAGAACTTTTTGATATTCTTAATTTTTCCTATTTTGAATGAAGAATTGGACTTCTCTCCTGATTTTTCTTTTTTACCTGAAACTTCAGCCTGCGATTTCTCTCCTTTACCAGGTAGACCAACTTCACACTCTTCAACTTCCTGCAAGCCACTCAAACTAGAAGGATTTGCGGGTGGGTCTATGATATTGTCATGCTCTTTCCCAACTCTGGATTCCTGTGGACTATTTCTATGAACTGGTGACACGTCTGAAATAACATAGAATTCCTGTGGACTATTCCTAATTATTGGTGACACGTCTGCAACAACATCGAATTCTGGTGGGCTATCCATATGTACTGGTGACACGTCTAGAGTAGCAATGTCGGAATCCTTAAGACCAACTATCTCAGACTGCTGAATTACAGGCATCTCTTGTGGTATGTATGGTAATCTTGGTTCAGATAAATTAGGAGATGCTGCAGTGTTAGTCATCTCATCCACTTCAACTGCTATATCCTTGAGTGAATCATTATTCACTATAGACAAATGTGAGGGAAGCATAGCCTCTGGCAACACAGGTGCAATTGGATGACCAAAATCTTCTTGAACTACTAATCCCGGGCGGATGACATCCCGCTCCCTTATTTCAGTCACCTCCCTCGATCTAGATTCAATTTCATCTACTGAGGCTAAACTTGGAGGCGCTACCCAAATTTCTGTGGTACCAGAGGACAAATGTTTGCTCGTGCTTCTACTAATTGATGCAAAACTGCTCTCTCCTGACGAAACTTTCTTGTCATGTGACGTCAAAGGTGGGCCTACCTCTGAGGAGCCTAACTGAAAATCAGGTGCCACTGAATTGCTGGAACTGGGCTCTTTACCTGTAGAGAAAAAATCTTAATCAACTCCCAAAATAGATGCAAAATTATAATGATAGAGGATGGGAATCACATAGAATTGGAAAATCCTCCCTAACCTGATGGGCTAGAATCATACACAGGATCAACAGCTTGACTATCATCTCGCCTCCCAGTTGCATTGCGATCTTTCTTCTTTGAACTCTTGTCATGAGCCTCAGATGATGAGGAGCTTGAATCATCATATTTCTCTTCAATCACCTCTAGGTTCCCGGCATGTGAATCAGGCGAATGAGATTCACCTTGTCTAATTTCCATTTCCACTGCACCAAAAGCATCAACAGCTCGGTAATTTCCTTTCGGGACTGTAGCACTATTCAACTGAATTGCATAACCATCATCTACATTTCTACGCTCGTCATCAACTTCATCCGAGGATTGACTACCATGCTCAACATAATGTTTTTCAGGAGATGACAAATGATTCACGAGATTGAAGTCTTCCAGACGCTCCTTGTGATCCTCCTGGTCAATAATTGATGAATTGGAGCCGGATTCATGTGCAGAACTCACCTTAGAATTGCTCTTTTTACTTGCCCCCTCCAAATCCTTCCTCTCTGGAACAAAGTAAGGCTTAAACACAGAATCCTGTGAATCCCCCTTGCAATCCTCAGTAAATGACGCTCCCAAAGAAAAGCTTTCATGCCGCCGATAAAATCTCTCTCTTTGTGAAACTGGTGCAAACTCTTGATGGTTCATTCTCTCCCTAGGAAGGTTGTCCCTTTCTTCAACTTGATATAAAGGAAGCTCAAAAGGGTTCCGCCTGGGATGCAAAAGAGAAGGAGCTGAACCAGGAATAGGTGGTAAGCCCATACTATCCTCTGTATCGAAGGGAAGATCAAAAGGATTATGCCTTGGTGCAGAAATTGATGGAATCTGATAATGGAAATCAACTGTGTTTGGCATGGGATCATTACTGTCGAGGTCTATCAAGTTCTTCTCGGCATGAAAGCTTAGAAACTTCCTTGCTTTTCGTTTTGCAATCAGGTTCTCCATTCTCTGGTTCCTTTCAAGTTCAGAAGACCCAAGATCCATGACGTTCTTCTGATCATCTGCCGTCCATGTCACAACTGCTTCACCAGTATCGTCCTTCTCTTCCGGTGCTTCTTCTTCTTCTTCTTCTTCTTCTTCTTCTTCTTCTTCACTATCGTCATCTGATTCGTTACCCTGAGAGGTACTGCTTGAGGCAGCATCAGAGTTGTCAACTAACATAGGTTCAGGAGCTTCAGAATCTAAAAGTGGGTGCAGTTCATCAAGCACGGGAATGAAGTCAGACACAGAAGCATCAGGAGAGGAATTCTCTGCCATATCTGATTCGGACCCTGAAGAACCATAATGACCCTCAAGTGAAGAATCAAAGCGACTCTTCAAACCAGATTTATTTGTCTTAGTGGAGCCTCCAGATTCACTCACCTTCACCGAACCTTCAGCATGTTTTCCTTTAGAAACTTCTCTCTTCTTGTGAAACACCTGATTCTGATTGCCTTCCACTACCAAAGAACGTCCAGCTGAAACAGTGTCGCTCTTCTCAACACACTTACCACGCACTGCCATGAGGGGTGCATCTCCAACTGCTCTGACGCTTGCACTAGACCTTCTTCTGCCAGTGTCTTTTACCTTCTTTTCCTTCACCTTAGTTCTGTTTCTAACACGGGCCACTTTATTTTCAGGGATATTTGGTTCTCCATAAACTAGAAGGGTTCCCAAAAGCAGAGCAGTGCAGACAAAGACTGGGGAGGAGGAAACAAGAAAAATAAATAGAGAAGGCCAATATCTGCTCAGTATATACAAGAAAATCACCATGCCAAAAATGAAAGGATGATCTTTAGCGAATCTGTAGCCAATTTTGAAGAGAAAGACCAGGCATCTTCTGACATATACTTTGAGATTTTTTACAAAACTTGCCATTTCTTCCTTGTTTTTTTCTCCCCTCTCCATTTATCAATCTGAAAATAGAGAATGGAAACAGTGGAGTATTTATGTAAAAGCATTAAACGACTTAAAAAAAATGCACAGGAATAACATGATAAGTAAAACAAACACTTCTCGATCAAGTAAACACACGAGCACCTTAAACGAAATAGAGGAAAACTCATGGAAGCATATGGTGCAACTAAGCTTCGCCGGCTGAATAAAATAATTATCTATTTTGTTTAATCACTTGCTACTAGGGAACTTCAAACGTGTGACCTTCTGATCTATGCCTCTTATGCATTAACTATCAAGTTATTAGAAAAATGAGCATTCAAATTATCTATAGGTTAGTGTTCAAAATGCATGCACATAGTTTCAAAATGTTTGTCCAATATAATGATATGAAAATTTATGATCAAGGAATTATCTGAGTTCCGTAAACATGACCAAGAGGAACACTCAAACTTTGATGAGCAGTGGTCCAGCAATACTGGAAGCACAAAACCTACTAACATTAATACTTTATTTGAGGTCTAAATATTATCAATCAAAGAAAGTACATTCTAGTTAAACCTTTTTTTTTTCCTAAACATAATTCCAAAGGACATGTTAGGAGCACAAACGATAATTAGGCCAGAATAATATTCCTTCTCATCAATTCTACAGAACTGCTATAAGGCCAACCATGCTTTATGGATCAGAGTATTGGACAATTAAGAAACAACATGTCCAAAAAGTTAGTGTAGCTGAAATGAGAATGCTAAGATGGATGAGTGACAATTCATTAAATGATAGGATATGAAATGAGCGTAACCGTGGGTAGTTAGAGGTGGCGTCAATTGACGACAAAATGAGAAAACATCGACATAGGTGGTTTGGACATAAACGTAGACCCATACTGGCCCCTAAGGAGGAGCAATAATATAGTAGTTAATGGAGCCACTAGGACTAGAGATAGGCCTAAACTAACATGGTTTGAAGTGTTAAAGAAAGATATGGATCTTGTTAGTGTTACAAAGGACATGACCCTTAACGGAGCCAGATGGAAGAAGATGATTCACAAACAGCTGATCCCGTAAATTTGGGATAAAGGCTTTGTTCTTGTTGTATCAGTAAGTTTCAATTAAGCAGATTCTGTAAGAACAGTCTGATGCTTTTCATTATAAGAGGCCCTTTCATACCTGTAATTAAGTTAATTCCGTTCTCAGGAAACTCATGAACAACCAAAAAAAGCCGCAGGAGTCCTTTTTCTTCTTCTTTTCTTTTGGTCTCTATTAAATTAATGTTTCTGATTTCTTCTTATGAGATCAGAACATGAATTTGGCAATCGCATTTATACATATAAAATATGAATATCATTATTCATTCTGGGTAGGAGAAGCCTCTTGTTCAAAGAAATCCTAGTGGAATTCAACAGTTGTTACTATCTCTGCAAATGGTCCTACTGTTTAGATCTTGGAAGCCTCCGGGTTGCTGAGCAAAGTCTTCATCGGGTGCTACGGAGTTTCATCTACTGATGTTTGCACGCCTCAACTTACTCTCAGGGAAGAAGTTCTTTGTCTTTACTATATCAGTGATCTTCTTGTTCTACGTACTAATTGTTTTTATCTAATATTAATGAAATTTGGCTGGGATCTTCTTGATCCCATCCTTCCTATCAAAAAGTAAAAATAAAATGTAGTAGAGAGTTTCATAAAGATATATCTATATCTGTATGTTGTGGGTTAAATTGTTTGGGCATGTACCATGGTCATCCCTTTGGGGTTTTCCTGATTTATTTATATGAGATCAGAACTTCAATTTGGTAATTGCATTTCAAAGTTTAAACATATAGTACAAGACTTGATAATGATGTATTCATATACGTGTTATGTGTCATATTCTCTAGGCATGTAGCACGGTCATCCCTTTCAGTTTTTCACGACCTATCCCTCACAGTGCTAGGGTGGTCATGTTTTATTCTCAGTCACATTTACTTGCACTATCATACTGATTATGAACGTAAGAGCTATATTGAACCTAATCTATATGGCTGATGTGTTGATATTAGGTCTGAATTATGTCTCCTGAAAAACAATTTTCATTTATCTATACGTGGAAGTGTCTATATCACATGTATTGATTTAGTAGCAACAACGAGAACAAAATTTGATAGAAATGCATCCAAAATTGTAGCAAACGATACACTTGTTAGCCAAGCATATTCTTATTCAGTGATGGACCAAACCTTGGACAGGGAACCATAACCCCACTTCCACACCCTTCCCCCCCCCCCCCCCCCCCCCCAAAACAAAAAAAAAAAAAAAATTCCTCATCCACCCAGACACATCCATTAGCAATCACATGATAAGATAAAATTATCAAATAAGACTTGGATGGACATTTTAAATAGAGCAATTAGTATTCCAAATGTTAAAATTGGCTCCAATATGGCATTGATTTGATCAAATCTGGAGAAGTTTGATAGCACCAATTTCAGCATTTGATTTGATTTGGCTATATCTTGGAAAGTCTGCAGATAGTTTTCTCTTTTACTACCATAAAGATAGGCACCTTGGAATGGTAAGAAATAAATGAAATATCTCTAATTCTAGGGCTGACTATGATTAGAGAAACACTTTCATCTTGGTGAAACATTAGAAAGGACTTATTACCGCCACCGTCGGAGAGGAGTTCCTAATTTATTTTATTTTCTTTGGTGAGCTGTTGAGGGTGATTTTCTTTTGGATTGTGATTGGGGTTTCATTGGGCATTTTCAGGTTTGATTTGGGATGTAGAGATTTTCTATTGTACACTTTTGTATCTCCACGTTAGTAAAGTTTAAATTGGCCCTCCCCGTGGAGTAGGTCACATCGACCGAACCATGTAAATATTGTGTTGTTCTTGCTCATGTTTGTATTCACGCTATTGGTTTTTCGTGGTATCAAAGCAAGGCTCGTGATTCATGGTGTTCAAGTCCTCTTCAACTATGAAGTTCGATCGAGATCGAGAAATTGAACGAGAATAACGACTTCAGTTCGTCGTGCATGAAGATAGGGGCCTTTTTCGTTCAACAAGGGTTGCTCAAGGCCCTAAAAGGGAAGTGTAGAAGCATGGAATTTCGGGCGCATCAGGGGACCGAAGTTTCTATGCGCCACAAAACATCATGTGCCGAAGACGTAGGACAAAATGCGAGCGCATCATTCAAAGACACTAAAAATAAAAAGCACATAAAGAGAGGATCTTTATTTATATGAAAATCTATTACATGGCTTTTTCATTACAAGTCTACTACAAAAAGTCTAGTCTAAACTCTCGGCATAAGCGCATCACTCTGACGTTTCAGCATGGACGTATCTTTTTCTCATCAGAGCGAATCACTTCCTGGTCAACGAGCGAATCACTTTCTCGTCAACGCACAAGTGCATCGGCTAATGAAGCAGTTATTGAGCAGAACGTGGGTTGGCAACCAATCCGAAGCCTGTGGCTCTTCCAGCATAACGAAAGTTGGGGCACGTCGACTTCAAACTCTGCATGCAACTTGGCACTCGATGTCGTCTCGTAGAAGAACACTGTCACTAAGGTACTTGAGCACGAACTGCTCTGTCCATAGATTACTCGGCGTATCTCGGTCTTCCGAAGGAGTTCGTCGTCAAAATCAAAGCTTCTTTGAATGAGGAGATCAACGATCCGCGGTGCAACATCTTGCCAAGGAGGAGGATCGGTCGAGTTCATTCTCAAGGAAAAGTTGTGTGAAATGAGAACGAGTTTCTCTTCACCACAAACATCGCTATTTATAGGCCAGGGCAGCTAAACCCATGCGCCAAGTAGCAGCTCTCCATAAAATTAAGACGATGAACTTAGCATTAATGGCAATGAATCTGCCATATTAAATTCAGCTAAGTCAAAGTCATTAAAATGAGCCTCGAAACGCTCAACTTAGTTGACCAAAGGAGATGTGTCCCACAACTGATGTGCCCTCGGACAGATGCGCTCCTCAGAAGTATGCGCTCTTCAAACTGATGCGCGTATAGGTGCATGCGCCCCACAAGAAATGCACCTACCTGAGCACGTCTCCCATCAGAACATTTAATGTTGAATGTCAGAAGTCGACAACACGCCACTCGAAGGCAGTAATGATGACAGCCTATCAACCACGAGATAGAGTACATGGAAACGACGAAAGTGGTAAAGGAGGCATTTTGGTTGAAGGTCTAGTTCAGCCTCTTGATGTTGGCGAGAAGAATACTATGAAAACGACGATAGCCAGAGTGCAACACATTTGGTCAAAAATCAAATGTAGCACGATAGGACCAAACACATGGATGTCAGGTATTATTTTACTCGAGAGAGAGTTTGGTTGGGAGGGCTCCATTACAATTGAGAAGATTTCTACCACGAAGAATCCAACGGACATGATGACTAAGTCGTTGGCGGTGAGCAATTTCAAGTATTGCTTGGACTTGTATATTTGGAGTTGGTGATAGCCCACGAAGCTTGGGAGGGTGACATTCAGGAGGCCGAAAATTAGAACTTTGGTATATTGAAGCCAAGGTAGAGATTTGTTAAAATTGGCTCCCATTATGACATTAATCTGATTTGGTCAAATCTTGGAAAGTTTGCTATTGACCAATTTCAACATGTATTTATTATTTAATTTGGTTAAATATTGGAAAGTCTACATATAGTTTCCTCATTTACTACCATAAAAATAAGCACCTTTGAGTGCTGAGAAATAAGTGAAATATCTTTATTCTAAGGTTTACCATGGTTATATATTTGGAGCAACACTTTCATCTTGGTAAAACATTACAAAGGAGTTATTGCCGCCACCGTTGGAGAGGAGTTTCAAATTTATTTTATTTTTATTGTTGAGTTCTTGAGGGTGATTTTCTTTCAGATCCCGATTGGGTTTCATTCGGTGTATGCGGTTTTAATTTGGGATTAAGAGATTCTCCATTATACACTTATGTATCACCATATTAGTAAAGTTTCTGTGTTGCCCTCGTCGTAGAGTAGGCCATGTCGACCGAACCACATAAATCTTGGGTTGTTCTTGCTCGTGTATGTGTTCTCGAATTGGTTTTGTATTACAACAAATATTATGATCCTAAGAAGATATATAATGTAGTTGACATGTATCCTTGGAAGTATATGGGTATCTGACATGTAATCAGTAGGACGAAACCTCCATCAAAATATTCATGCATCATAACTCTGAACTTACATGTTGGGCATGCTAAATTCTGGTAATGAAAAGGAAAAGAATGTCACACATTGAAGTGTTTAGAACCCTATAAACCATGAATTACGAATTAGGGTTGTAGATGGACAAGAGGCCTAACAGATGCTTGGAAGGGGGGTATGGAGTATTGGGTTGTCAAAAGTCCTAAAACCAAACTAGGTATGGGAATTAAGGTGCATCTCCACTGTCAATTTTAGGATGACTGGTTTGGGTCGACGGAAGAATTCAATTTGCGGGTACGAGGGTCATGATGGTTGGGAGGATCTTCCTGTAGTAGAGGCAACACGAAACACGTCATGGGGTGGGAAATCTTGAGTCAGTTTCTATGAGTTTGCAGACGCAAGGGTTGGTTGCGGGTAATGGAAATTTGTGGCCACAGGGAAGTCATCAGAAATAGGGATTTCCGACCATGAAAGTGTTCATTAGGAAATAGGGGATTTGTAGCCACAAGGGTCATCAAATAATACAAGAGGTTTTTTGGAGGAGGAATGCATCAAAAACAAAATGAATCTCAAGGTGTAGATAATAGTTTTGAATTCAGATCAATGAAGGTGATGGATTCTAGTGCAGCAAGCTGGAAGATCCGTTTCGTCTGTGTTTTCATTTGAGCATGTATCTTGTATTCTGTTTTCTTACAATTTTTGAAAATATTGTACTTGGGTTTTTGTTTCATTAATTATCATTAATGGAATGTTATGGGAGAATTTATTCTCACCATTAGTCGAAAAAAGAAGAAGATAAGATACACAAGTCCACAATGGACCTAATGAACCATGTACTTTAAGACAATGTAAGAATCCCTTTTACCTCTCATACCCATCAACTTGACTAGCAAGCCAATGTAAATATGTTAGTTCTAAAATCCTTCGAAACACGTCATATGGCTTTCAAAGGCTTCCATCTCTAATTCTCTTACTCGGAGATGCCCCATGGCATCACAACCATAGATGTTTCTATGTGCAGTATAGTTATATGATATTAATTGTTAAATTGATATTCATTGTTAAATATCATATATATTTTATTACTGTACAACACTAAACTTGATGTAATTGTTCATAACTATTTACATCCTTCCTCATCTTACAATACATCCACATAAAGATTTAATTTATTCATATTTTCATTATTATTATACTACAATAAAACGTTTGAATAATTGTCCTTGGTGATCCAGGCTAAGTATTTAGTCGCTTTTACTAAAAATAATACCATAAAACATCAAAAATATTACTACAATAAAACGTTTGAATAATTAGCCTTGGTGATCCAAGCCAAGTATTTAGTCAATTTTACTAAAAGGAATACCATAAAACATCATAATATCCCAAAAAGTATTATCTTATTTATTTTCCAATTTTAGAGATTTAATCAAATAAGATGTGAAACAATAAATGGCAAAATGGTAAGATAATGAACATCATATAGATCTTTTGAGTTTTCTTAGATCTCCTAAGAACCACTTTTAACTCTTCTTTTTCCTTGCCACACAAGAAGGGCCAGGCTCCCAACATTTAATTTTTCTTGCTGCAGAAGATCTATTTCCCTCCTGAGATCTCCCTCCCCTAATCGATCTCCTGATTGGTTCTTTGTAATAGCAGTGATCATAAATTCTCTCCTAATTATAAGGTGGTTAGAAATGAACATTTAGTACAGTGATTAAAATCGTTAAACTAATTTAGATATTAATAACACATTATTTGTGATTAGTGCTGTAAAATATACACTAAGGTATTTTGCTACCTTCTAAGAAAGGAAGGGATGAGTGGTGGGCAACTAGATAGAAAGAATTTAATATAATACAAACAAAATCACAAATATTTCTTCGCAGAAATTCCTAAACAAATTGTAAGGAGGATCACAAGTATGATCTACTCGAGCATGGAAAAAAGGTTGAAAGGTCTGGACTTCTACATCAGAAGGTATAAAGATCATGATGTTGTTAAGTGTAACAAAATTACTCTTTGTTATATTGCTACTGCTCAAATGGTAGAGCCTATGTTACTGTTTTTTTCGAGATTTAAGGCAGGCCATTAATGATCGTCCCTATCCTGGACTACTGGCACCAGGACACCCTCCCAGTTAATTATTGCATGGGCTGGGATTCGAACCCACGCCCACTTCTCTCCCTTAGTAGTGTTACCACTAGACCACCCTCTTGGTGGTGGTAGAGCCTATGTTGCACTGACAGGTATATAAGACACAATAAGGACACAATGGCACGGACGCAATACATATTTCGGCATGTCCTAGTGTATTTTGGAGTTTCCGCTCTCCCTAGGTAGAGGCATACATTTTTAATAGGATAACAAAAATATTTCAGGACTTCAACTAAAGACGCGCTGCTAAAAAAACATGAGAAATCTGATGTAGCACTACCACCTATAGAGCTTTATCATGCGTATTTGGAAATGGATTTGTGGTATTGGTGGGCATACTATATAGCTATAATCAATAAACTTCTTTTTGTTGATTTATGGTTCTAATAATGAATGATTCTTAATCGACGCCGCCCGAAAAAAATTGCTATACCCAAAAAATGGAGATATTACTTACTTTGAAATCCGAAACCCAGTCAGTGCCGAGTCTGTGCGGGACCGTGTCGGACACGTTTCTGACAACACGATACATGCATTCCAAATACACTAGGACACGCCAAAATCAGTGCAGCGTCTGTATCGTTCCGTATCATAATATTTGCTACAATAATTACCCGTAATGCATCATAAATTCATCATTTTGAATAACTTTCCGATCAAGATGAGATTTTTAGGGTTATAGATGGGAAAAAAAAAATTTTGAACAAATTTGATGATCGAAATAAATCATACTCTCATTTATGAACAATGATAAATCTACATTCATCATTTTTTTAATGAAAAACAAGAGAGAAATCAACGTAATAATCGGAAATTAGAAATATAATTAACAGGAAGAAATTCGAACTGAAGAAATAATGACGACAATGGAAGAAAATTATTAGACGGGGATCGAACAAAACCTTATAAAATTCGGATTTTATTCGTTTGAGAGCTAAGGATTTTGCTTCCCTCTTCTTCTTTTCTTCTTCTTCGTTTAAAGACGATCTCTTTCTCTGCGCTAAATATAGTACGAATACTTGTCAGGTGAATTTTTTAATGGAGAATATTTTTCCATGGGAGTCCCTAGGAAATCAAAAAAATACTCGTCTCCCTATTTTTTCTCATCATCGGCTAATGGATTTGCACTTTTTCATAAAAGTACTACTTTTTCTATCACTTTCAAGATACTATAATATTGTGTTATTGACATATAGGTCACATGTTGTGCTGGTGATTACCATAAGGAGCTATTTGGTTGCAAGGCGTTATACAATTAACATTTAACCAAAAAAAAAAAATTGTACACCATGTTGGTCTAAATATGTTAGAATTCGTGGAGAGTAAAATTAGTTTGGTGAAGAATGCAAAATGATGGATTATATAACATTTTAGTCAAATAATGTTCGTCGAGCTAAGAAAATATGTAGATATGTCTAAAAAACATTCTAATATAAAGGATATAACAAAATTATACATAAAATTGTAGTCCATAATTGTAGAAACCAAATTGTATAATTTGTAGTCAAAAAAATTGATTTGTAGTCTTGTAAATGACAAAATATGATAAAATTTAATATTCTATTTCGTTAAAGTCAAAATAATTGCAACACAACGTTTTCTTTAAAGGTGAAACACAGAGGTATTTCAGGAAAAAAATAACATCACTTGGACTGGAGAAATTATTAGATGGTCCTGGCTTACCACGTGGCGAAGGTGAATGGTGAATCCGGCCAATAATTAATTGACACTTGGCATAAAAATAAAAAAAACTCACTTTAAGATTTAAGCCAAAAACATTAAAAGAAATTATAATGGGTTTGAAAAAAAAAAACTAATTTTTTTATTTTATGTGAAGTAATTTTTTATATTATTTTATATATATTTTAAAAAATTATGCCAAGTGTCAATTAATTATTGACCGGGATCACCATTCACCCTCGCCACGTGGTGAGTCGGGACCATCTAATAATTTATCCTTACACTGGTCGTAAATTGTATTTGTGAAAGTATTTTACATGATATTTACGTGTAACATGTTAAGATTTTTGTGAAGGTAATAAGCAAATTAATGGAGCACTAGCGTGCAAAAATTCCCAAGAGAAGGATTAACCGTCGGATCCCAACGTGGGCCCGGCGTTGATACTGAACTTTTGTCCTATTCGAGAAAATGGAGAGTGACGGCGACCGATTGCATGTGGCCATACAAAGGTGGCAATTGGGTAGGACTCAGGGTGTGATCCGGGCTAAACCCGACCGGCCCGAGCCCTGGAAAGTCCGGTCCGACCGGGCCTGCTCCGGGTCCAGTCCGGACCGGTTCAGTTAGCTGGCCGGATCTGGCCCGGCCCGGTTCAAGTTAAGGGGACCCAGCCCGGCCCAGTGACCCGGTCTGGGTAGGACTGGGCTGGGCCGGTCCGGTCCGGGTCGTGGGCGGACTTGGGCGGGCCGGGTTCGGGCCGGTCCAGCGGGCCGGCCGGTTTAGTGGTTTTTTTTCTTTTCTTTTAACTTTTATATTTTTTAACATTTATATTCTTTTAACTTTTAATTTTTTCAATTTTAAACTTTTTTAATATTTTTGTGTTTTTGTGTTTTTTTTGTTATTTTTTTAAAGTCTAAGTTTTTTTTTTTTTTTTGTTATTTTTTAATATTTTAATCTCAAGTCTAAGTTTTTGTGTTTTTAATTAAATTAATTTTTAATTTTTTCCTCCTCTTTTATCCGAGCTTGGGACCGGCAAGACAAGCTTTGCTTGTCATAGGCGGAGTTAAAAAAATTTGTTTTTAAGTTTTTGTGTTTTTTTTTTTATAAAGTTTTTAAGTTTTAATTTTTAAGTTTAAAGTTTTAAAGTATTTTTTAAAGTTTAAAGTATTTTTTGAAAGTTTTTTAAGTTTAAAGTTTTTGAAGTATTTAATAAAGTTTTAATAATATTTTAAAGTTTTAAAGTTTTTAAAGTTTAAAAGTTTTTTAAAATGTAAATAAAAAAAATCAATTAGAAAGAGGAAGTCGTAGATCGCCGAAATTGTTTGATCGGGAAGTCGTAGATGCCGGAACTTAGAGCACAACTTTCTTGAAATCTTCTTAAGGATGGAGGAGAATTTTTTTTTTGTGAGAAGGATGGAATTGTTTGTGTTTGAAATGAGAGTTTCATGGCCAATTTATAGAATTTTTTGAAAACCAAATTACTCCCCATACCCTCAAAATATAGTTGTTGTAATGGGTTTTTGGTCATTTTGGTCAAAAAGACCAAAATACCCCCTATAACGATCATAAAACGGTCAAAAAATGGAAATATTTTGGTAAAAGGGGAATAATTATTCAAAAAAAAAAATCCGGTTCAGCCGGCTGGACCGGGCCTGGCTCGTTCCTGGGCGAGCCTGACCGGGCCGGGCTGAACCGGGCCGACCGTTGATCATTTAAAAAAAAAAAAAAAACCCGGTCCGGGTCGGGCCGGGCTTGGGCTCGGGCGGGTGAACCCAGCCCGGACCGGGTAGGCTATTGGGCGGGCTCGGGCCGGGCTTGGAGCGGGCTGAACCGGGCCGGGCCTCCTGCGGGCTCGGGCGGGTTCGGGCGAACCCGGCCCAGATCACACCCTGAGGTAGGACCCATCAGATTCGGGTGACCCAACACATGAAGCATATTCAAGCTAAATATTTTATAATTTGTTTAAACTGCAAAGTACGGACATTCCAAATATATCGTTGGTGTCGGAAGTGTATCGAACACGTACTAGACATGAGATGAGCATTCTAGACTTGGACCTCCGAAAATAAGACAAATGTTAAAGGTCACTCCTTTTTTTACTAAGGGCAACCCATATACTAAGGATAACTATGCCTTTGTATTTTTTTTTTACTAAGAGCATATCCAACCCTATTGTCTTGTTAAGTGTTGTGAGTCTTAGGTGGTTTCTATGTGGCATGAGCCACAAGGCAATGTCTTGTTTATGTGGCAAAATTATATCTCAAAAGACAATGAGATAGAAAAACACTCTCCAATGCAAAAGTATTGAGGAGACAATAAAAAGTATTTTTTCCAACTTTCAAGGCAACTCTTCCACTTCTTCAACTTTTTTATAAATATTTTTATTCATAATTGATGATGTGGAGAGAAAGTCATTGTGAAGTGCATTGTCTAGATCTAGACAACCAACTTCACATTCTCCTTGCTATGTCATTGCCATGTCAACTTCATGTTTTATTCTACATTTGCATTAGAGAAGAATTTTTGGAATGAAAGTTTGTCATTCCTATGTGGCAACCATTTTTTTTCTAAACTCATCACAATAGGGTTGGAGATGCTCTAAGAGCAACCTAAAGTTCACAAGTTTACTAAGGGCCACAAAGAGGACTTTGGAGGAGGACTGCAGTCCTTGCACTGCTGTCCTGTCTTCACGCGGTGGCTAGGGGCTTTGGATTTGGGGTCGACCGCCGGGCTCGTGCTCGCGCGGAGGAAATAATTCGGGGAGGAGCTCGGCGGACGGGAAGGCACGCGGTGGAGGGGTTGGGGTCGCATGGCTCGCGGACGTCGTAGAGGAGAGCTCGAGGAGGCGGAGGAGGAGCTACAGTGACCGTCGCAGCCCCCCCCCCTCCCCCCCCCCCCCCCCCGCCTCCCTCCCCCCGCCACAGCCCCACCTCCGACTCCCTCCCACCGCCGCAGGCCCCCTACCCCCGCCGCAGCCCCCCCCTCCGCCTCCCTCCCCCCGCCACAGCCCCAGCTCCGCCTCCCTCCCTCCCACCGCCGCAGCCCCCCCTAGCTCCCCTCCCTTGCCGATGAGACCCCCTTTCGTTCGTTGTCACGCCCCAGAACCAGAATACTGGAGAGCGGGGGCAGGCATAGCCAGCTACGTATAGCGGAATGGAATCCACACCGCTATACGGTCACGGCTGTCTAGATATGTGAGGGTTTATCTACAAGCCAACAGTCTCTTAAGGTCATAAAATAGCCTATTGTCTCAATCTCAACCAACTAATAATAATCACAAGATATCAGATCACCAAATATACAATTGTAAGGCGTCCCAAACATTACATATCCAGATGATCATGAAGCTAGTCGTACAAAATGTAAGAACTAGCAAGAGTTAAGTCATACATGATCAACCTCGAGTTGCCAATCATGATTACAGCCCGTAGGCAGACAGTAAATAAAGTTGCAAACGAGCTAACACTTGCTCGGCGGCTAAACGCCTCAAAAGAATATTTTTACAAGGGAGTGGGAGAGCAAAATAAAACCCACTCATTGCCCTGGTTACGCCTGGTGGTCACCATCGGGCTGGAAGATTGGTAGATCCTTTGCTGCTGCTCCGGTATCTGGCCATACAAAACCAGCTGGATCAGACCCCAGAAAGAGCAAGTGCCACAAAGGAGGCTTCACTTAGGAACTAAAACCAGCAAATTAGCACCAGAGTATAATTACAAATAAAAGACAGTAATTTAAGAAAAGCATGACAGGTGAATATGAAAGACAATCTTGTACAGAATCAATAAAAGACATGACATATTGGAAAAGCATGACATGATGATATACGATGAGATAACCATGGGACTATTCAGATAACCAAGTTACAACCCGTAAACCAAACAAGGACCGGGGTTGTAACTCTTCATCTGAACGGAACTTGGTATCCCCACCATTTATCAATAAGGCTAGTGTAAATAATCACAATCTCGAAGTAAGGTAAAGCATGTCGAGCATGTCATGGGGTACAACAAGACAATAAACGAAGAGATAACACAGAACTGCTCCGGGAGCCAGGTTACAACCCGTAAACCAAACAAGGACCGGGGTTGTAACCCTTCGCCTGAACAGAACTGGTCTCCTGATCTTTATTGTTAAAGCAAGCACAAGTAATCATGTCATGTAACAATCTTGTACAGGATCGAGGCAAGAATAGACAGGGTTAGACTCCATTCAATCATTCACGGCCAAGCAATAAGTACGGCTTGATACTTTAACTAACTAGGGTTATCACAGGCCTAGTTACTAGCAAGATGCAATGAGATTCTTCCAAGTCCAGTTACCCGCCTGCTGCTACCTGAGTGACCCCAGCAAAGAAAAGGAAAAAAGATAGCATGATATAGCAGACACACTGTAGTAAGATACATGTGTCCTAAGGTACCACACTCGACGGCGGACTGGAAGTGCGCTCATCTCGACGGATAGCAACAAATTCCATGTGTATATATATATAAGGCCGGGATCAAAGGGGCAACAGGTAACTGGAAAAGTCTCTCCATGAACTACTGGATTATTCTAGTAATTAGCCTTAGTCCATTTCAGTGGGTAACCCTGACCGTGGTACTCAGGGGTCCCCGTCCTAGACATGATGCAAGACAAGACGGGTTCATTTGTACAAGCACAATCGTCCACGGTGTCCAGGTCATTCATACTTATCATGTCAGGCAGCCGTCGCAACGGCTTTACCAGAAGTATCATGTCAGGTTTATCATGTCAAGAGTGCGCCACGGCGGGCCACTATCAAGAATTTTTATGCCAAGTTATCATGTCAAATTATCATGTCAAGTCTATTTGTCAGGAGTGCACCACGGCGGGTCACTATCAAGTCATGCCAGTTATCAAGGGGAAGAGAAACTTGCACAATTAAATAATAATATATTTATAATATATATATTCTTGAAGCCAAGGAGAAACTACAACTTTCATGTTTTGAGTTTTTCAAGATTCTAGCTACAAAACAACTTAAACATGCAAAAACAGTGAAATAGAGCAATTCCGGCGCATGGGATTCCTGCACAATCGGCGCATGAGATTCCTGCACGAATCGGCGCATGAGATTTCTGCACGAATCGGCGCATGAGAAACTCACGTTGCGTCTTCAGTACATGCGCGTAGGGAACCTACGCGTATGACACGCTCGGAGTTAAGGGATGCGTTGCCGGGACTTCACGGCGCATGGCCTCCCGGCGCATGGCCTCCCGGGCGCATGAGGTTCATCGTCCCCAAACAGCAAGTTCAGCCATGAAAGTTCCAAAAACTTGTAAAGGCCATAACTTCCTCATCCGGAGTCGAAATCAAGCGAAACAAAAGCCAAAATTGCATGAAATCGAATTCTCTACAACATGGAACCACTAGTTTTTGGAAATACCAAGTTTTTAGAGATCAAAACCAAGAAAATTAAACAAGAAGGAACTTAAAACTTAGATCTATGAAAATATAACCATAAAAACGGAAAATGCCAAGTTCTAAAGTATCTTAGAATCAAGTAAGGAAGAGAATGGAACAATAAAACTTGAGATCCATCATGAAGCAAGTTTACACTTGCCTAAGCTCTCTCTCTCTCTCTCCCTCCTGGTGGTTGAAGAAGTAAAGATGGAGAAGAAGAAATGAGTAATGAGTAATAATGGAAGAGAGAGAGTGGGATTGATATTTATGGTGGGAGTGGTTCTCCACATAAAACCAAACCAAGCCAAACCCACTAAACCGAACCAAACCAAGCCAATGCAATGCCATGATGAACCATGAAATACTCAATAAACCAAGCTCCATTAATCAGAATTAATCCATGAACGATAAATGACAATTAAACCACAATGCTAAATATGAAAATAAACTACAACTAACTAATCAAAGAAAAGAAAAATACGGGTCAGAAATACGAACACGTATAAAATACGTATCACAAATTTCGGGGCACTACATTCGTTCAACAAAAAGAAGAAAGAAGAGCAACCGTGGATCGTTTGCGGGGAAGGCGGACTACAGGCCTTGTCTGCAGTCCTGTCTTCACTTTGGACTGCAGGCAAGCCCTGCAGTCACTGTAGGTAAAAAAAAGAAGATAAAAGATTGTCAATCGAGGACTGCAGGCAAGCCCTGCAGTCCTCGATTGACAGGAGCGGGGCGGCCCTTAGTGTTTTCAAAATGGCAAACTTGTAATTTTTTTTAAAGTTTTAAGTTGGTGGCTCTTAGTAAAAAGGGGGTGACCTTTAACATTTTGTCCAAAATAATTGTATAGTTGCTAATTAGGCCGGTCAGGGCCAACACGGATCCAGATATGGGTTGGGTGGGCTAGTCCGATCTTGAGCAGCTGGTCGGATCAGGTCGAGCTGGAGATCAAAATTCCAAACTCAGCTCGGACTAGACCCAGATAGCTTCGGTCCAAGTTGGACTTGACCTGGCCCGTGGCCCCATCAATTACAAAAACAACATTAAACTTCAGTGTTATATATATATATATATATATATATATATATATATATATATATATATATGTGTGTGTGTGTGTGTGTGTGTGTGTAGAGAATATATATATATATATATATATATATATATATATATATATATATATATATATATATATATATATATATATATAGTGTGTGTGTGTGTGTGTGTGTAGAATTTGTGGTAAATTAGTAAAGGTTAAGGATTAGGTTTATTCAACTCAATATTTTAAAAATTGGACCGAGCCGGACCGGGCCGACTGGTTCAACAGGTTGACCCGTAAAACGGTAGCTTCTTCTAGCCGAATCAATATTTGCCCATTGTTTTTTCAAAAAATCGACTGTAAATGAATATTTTTGTAAAAATCGGTGTCCAACAGTGATTGAACTTTAGCCACCTAGGTTAATCCAGTAGTTGAACCAACTGGTTGAACCGATTTGACCCGACCTAGTGTCTTGCCCTGGTCGATCTCCAGCCTGGTTTTTTAAAACACTGATTCAACCCATTCAAAGTTCAATCTCACAAACCAGGGTTTCAACTGAGCTCTTGATAGAGCCGGACCTAAGGGAAAATCCAGTCCGATCCTGATAGTAATGGGCCGGGTCAGACTGGACCGTTGACCTGTCCTAGGCCAACCCAACCCGAATTTGGTCCCGAATTTGACCAGACCGGTCCCAAGCAGATTTCAGGCCGTTCGGCCCACATAACACCTTGAAATAGTTGTCGTCTATGTGTTATCCATAGCATAGTAAAAGTTTATCCATGTTTCTTCCTTGTGTTGTGTGAAACTCAAATAATTATTAAAGATGTGATAAACTTTTACTATGCTATGATTCAAATTGGATTCAGTTATAATCCGACCGGTTCAATAAATGGATGAAGCCGGATCGGGTCAACACCCTTGGATACACAAACCCCATATACACAAACAAATTATTGTGCCTAAAAATCCCGCAAAAGCATTACAAGATAATGATGTAGTGTTAGATCCAGTAACAAAGTTTCTGTTCAAACAATAGTTCATCAAAAAAAAATGAGAAGATATATAAAACAATGCATACTAATGTTATCATCATCAGAAAATAAATAGAGTTCAATACACCCCTCGAAGCATTCTTGCAAAGTTCTCACTCAAGACACCTCACAATCAAACTAGTTAGTGATGCAAAACAAGTAAGAAGCTAGCACTAGAATTCCACTGAACTAACAGAAGCACCAACCGCGCCAAAATTTGAAAGCTCATCACTGGGAGTCAGCTGGAGCTCGAGCTTGAACTGGAACTTGAACCAGCTTTAGCAGACTTGACTTCCTTCAGGCTCTACCTCGATTTCGAAGCAGTCGAATCAGAAGCAGTATTGACAGCTATAGCCCCCTCGGATTTATCTTCAGTTTTATTCACAACCACTTCACTAAGTTCAGGTTCTGGGCGTCTTTCGCTTGCCCCTGCAGATTGAACATCAAAGACTTCACTCTCGCGGTGCCTTTGCCTTGCCTCAGCTTCACTAAAACCATCTCTTTGTTCCGTCAATTCAGGAGGATTCGGGTTCTTAGCAACACCCTCAGAGAGTTGTCTGAAAGCCAATGCCTTCTAGAGACTTGGCTTCGAGAAACACCACACCTGCTCTTGTTTCTGTTGGCGCTACATTAGATCCTTCTGGTAGCACCTTTCCATCAGATGGTTCAAATTCGGAGGAGCTGGGTTTATGAAGATGGCCTTCATTGAGTTGCTTTAGTGCCAAACTGGTATCCTCGATAGTCTTTTCTTCTGGAACTTGAAAATGTGGATAGGTCTCCTTTACCTCTCTATCGGAAATAACCAACTCGCTTGCCCCAACTTCTGAGTTTGATGCTCCAGAACTTGCAAAAGTCAAGCTTGAAGAAGAAGGCTCGGCAGCTTTTTCATGGTGTTGCTTGAAAACTGAATCAAGTTCTTCAAGGGAGCATGCTTCAAGAACATGCATCTTAGGTTCTACAGTGGACTCGACTTCGACTGTGGGAAATGCTGGCTGGTCCATGACTAGCTTCACCTCCTTTGAGATGGTCGAAGCATCTTCAGAGTGTGTGCCAAGCAATGTAACGGTACCATCCACAGGCCTGACTTCAGAAGCTTGTCGCATTGCAGCAGAAGAAACATCAAGACTGTTAACCTGGCTTTTTAATTGTGATTCCACATCAGAACCTCCTTGATCCAATTCAAGATCTCTATCTACCTGGAAGCCACCAACTGCATCCAGTTCTGGTAGTAGACGTTCATCGATCTCTTTGATTTCTGTCTCCCCAACATGAACATCGTCATGAGATTCCTCATTCAAATTATTCAGATTTTCCAGATATGATCCTTCATTTTGGACAGCAGTAATGTTTCCTTCTGAATGACTTGAATCGTCATTGGATTCCATCTCCAGCTCAGATGTTGTCTTTGATGGAGTTGAGAACTCCATGCTCTTTGTTGACCCAAGAATGGGTACTCCAGTTGCACCACCATCATGAGGAGGAATTATGGAAGATGCTGCCAAAGCATCGATGTTCTCTTCCATTGGAACTAGCTCATTTGTATGATCGTCGTTACTAATGCTCCCGGTAGCCTTTGGATCAGAAGATGATTGTTCTTTGGCATCATATAAATGAAGATCAGGGTCTTCAATTACTTGCAAACCAGTTATACCACAAATGACAGTAGGCTCAGTCGTGTTTTCGTGCTCTTCAAATTTAAAATCAGCTACGTTCTCCTCAGGAACTGAAGGCAAGTCCAGAATGCTGACTTGAGATTCTTCAACACCAGCTTCACAGGATGGATCAATTACAGCTTCCTCCTTTGATGGAGGTACATCCATAACGTGATCTCCTTCGGGTTGGGTGCCCTTATCCACATGAAATGTACTAACCTCACCTGCCTCGGAATTGATTGAAGAAAAGCTTGAGATAGGCATGATTTCCCCAGCAGACAACTCCGGAACATCTTCAGTAGTTTTTGATACTTCAACCCGGATAGCACCATGCTCTTTGGTTTCTTTTATTTCCATGGAGCTTGATTCAATTTCGTCTAGAGAAGATGCACTTGAAGATGCTTTAGAAGGTCCTCCAATGTCATAAGCCAACTCATCTCCCACACTTTCATTAACCTCTACGTAATCTCTGTCTTCAAAGGACGAATCCAACTGAAGTGTCTCTGAAGTTGGCACCACTTCAGAGAAATCTGCTTGCACATCAGACAGTAGAAAACTAGAAATGAAGTTCTCTTTGCCTGCACCAAAAAAAAGGAAAAAAAGAAGAAGATATTCTTAAGTGTCACATTGATAGAATAATACTCGATTCCGACAGTGAAGTGGTAAACTTGAAACTCGTCTTACCTTCATAAAGCAAAACTTCATCCAGCAGTGAAGTGTTAGAGAGAGAGTTTGCAACCGAAGATGGGTAAGAATCATAGACAGGGTGTGCAGATGGCATGTCAATGTCCCTATCTGATTGCAAAATATCATTTCTTGTCTTCTCCATATTAGATGATTCTTTATGAATGTCCATTCCTGAACTCTTCTCATTTTCTTCTGAAGTCGAGGAGTCAGACTCGTACCTTGCTTCAATGATGTCAAGTTTCTCAGCATCTGAAAGAGCCAAATTAGCTTCCATTGCACTAGAAGAATCAGTAGGTTGACGAGTTTCTTCCACGACTATTGAAGTATTCAAGTTATTGGCAGGATCATCACCAACATCCTCCATGATCTCTTCGTTTCTCACGTTAACTGAATCAAGTTCCGTAACGTAGTTATCTTGTTCAACATGCTCAGCATCAAGGTTGGCAAGATGTAACAAATTGCTCTCCTGATGCACTTGTGGCTGAGGCAGCACTTCAGTGTGATCCTCCAGGCCTGTAACCGATGAAACCTTGTTGGATTCAGAAACAAAACTTAAGTTGAAATCACTTTCTTCGCTTGATTGTCTCTGAAAGGCAGTAAATTCTGTTTGATGTGAACCCATCCTCTCTGTGACATAATACGACTTCAACTTAGAACCGTCTTCCTTTTCACGGAGATCAACTGAAAATGATGGTCCCAAACTGTAGCTCTCATGCGTTCCAAAAAACATATCCCTTTCCGGAGGTGAGACAAAATCATGATGCCTCAAATACTCCCTCGAGAAGCTACTATTTTTTCCTACTTGACCATAAGGAAGATCGAAAGGGTTCTCTCTTGGTTGCAGAGTAGGAGGAGCCGACCCAGGAACGGAGTCGTAGCAGAAATCAAATGGATTACGTCGTGGTACAGATATGGATGGAATTGGAGTAGGGTAGTAACTATTGATATCTAAAAGGTTCTTCTCAGTTTGGAATCTCATAAGTTTCCTGGCTCTCCGCTTTGCAATCAAGCTTTCCAACCTCCGATTCCTTTCCACTTCAGTAATGCCGAGATCCATGACACTATTCTGATCATCTGCATTCCATGTTACAGCATCTTCATTACCGCCATGTTTCTCCTCCTGCACTGCTTCTTTGCCTCTGTCTTCCTTGCTCTCAACTTTTTCCTCTGCGTTCCAATCATTTGACTCATCATCGCTAGAAGATCCGCTAGAAGCAGAATCTGAGTAGCCAGTGGATCTCATAGTAGCTTGAGGATGTTCGGAGTCTGACAGCGGGTGAAGTTCATCAAGCATCGGAATGATATCAGCCAAAGAAGCATCTGGAGAAGAGCTCCCCGAACTGTTTGAATCAGAACCTGAAGAAGTATCATGGCTATCAATCGGCTGCCAAGGAGAACCCAAAGAGGAATCATAAAGATCTAGTTCAGGCTCAGAAATCTGCACCCCAAGGCTAACATCACCAACATCTTCGCCCAGTCTCAATGCACCGTCAGATTGCTGTTCTACAGGAAATTCTTCGTTCACGAAAAGCCCTTGGTCACAAACTTCTCTTTCTTCAGGCAATCTTTTCTCGCTGTTTGTTTCTGTCATGTCTTCATCAGCAGAACTCGCAGGCAACAAAGTGTCATCCAACCCTGTACTAGTTTTCGCATGAGTTTGCACTGTTAAGCTCTCGTCTTTCTTCGTAAGAAGACCTCCCACAGCACTCCCAACTTGCAGGGAGGACATTTTCTCTGTCTTCCTATTCTCTTCTTCGATCTTAGGGGTATTTGGTGCGCCGTAACTTAGAAGAGTTCCAAGAAGAACGGCAGTGCAGACAATCACAGGGGAGGAAGCAACAAGAAAAGCAAATAGAGAAGGAAACACTCTATATAGTATAAGCAAGAGAAAAACCACGCCTAAAATTAAAGGATGACCACGAGCAGTTCTGTAACTGGTTTTAATGGAGAACACCAGGCCCTTAAATATGTACATTATGACCTCCTTTGCTTTAATAGCCATCCTTTGTACTCCTGTTCTTCCTTTCTAAATCTGAAGGCAGGGAAAAAAAGAGAGTAAGACGATGACCTCTTCGAGTCTAGATAGGAGATACTATCCATGATCAAACCGTAAAACGCAATTGGTCATGTAAACAGATATGAAATGCTTCACTCTTCATGATGTGCACATCACAAAACCTATGCAGATGAACATTAGATGCTTTGTACACACCACCAATACATGCATCAATTCGTTAAGAGAGAATAATTTCTAAGATGGCTTAAAGGCCTTCCATTTTGGGACAAACTTATCCATGGGCAAATATTCTTCAAACTATTTGGTTACTGATCCCATAAATTAGGTGGTACATTATAACGAATGGATAGCCAAACCCAAAAAATTGGGAGGGCTTTGTTGTTTTTCAGATCATGATGAATAGCTGATCTAGCCATATAACTGTACTCCAAACAACTGACAAGATTTTCATCCAAAAGGTAGGAATTTAAGAAAATGTGAGTGCTACTATGTACAACTAAGGGCTAGTTTGGATTGTAGTTACATTTCATCCCATTTTTGAAACTCTCGTTGGGCTAGCATTTCGGAAATGCCCGTTTAACTCCAAAATGAATGACCTGTTTGAAAAACACCCATCCGGAAATGATTTGAGCAGGATGCTGTTCTCCATATCCTAGACCCTCACAGTTTCAAACTACGTGAGCTCGTGTCCTACAATGATCTTATTTACCTTACAATGCAATAATTCTTAAGATATTATAGAGAAAGAGATAGCCAGCGACCTTTGGTGGGTGAGAGGAAATAAGATAAGAATTAAGACATGAGAATTCAGGCTGTTATTCTAATTGCAGTGAAAGGCGCAGTGTCAAAGACAACATGGTGGTTGAAATAAACCTACAGGAGAAACACATGAGAATCCAAGTACATACATAAAGACGTAACTATGACATGCACAATCATGTATGAAGCAATAATAAAATCAGCTTTACATGTAAAGAATGCACATGCTTAAGCATATATATAAATGATATTTTACCATAGTGATCATCGTCTTTTCACAAAGGTATTTATATAACTAGGTAAATTGTGCATGATGATAAAACAAAGAAATTAAAAAGCCAAGCAACTAACTTCAGAATTTGGTTTTCTTCCCTATTCATTTCAGTTTGATCTATCATAGGAAGAGAAATATTACCAAAAAAAGTTGATATGAAATATTGAGCTTTCATAAATCCCACCCTGATTAGCATATCCTCAGTTAACAGTAACACGTTCTGATCCTTTAGTCCCACGTCCATTATATGGGGAACTCGGTGTTGGTTGATACAACAGTGAGCTATCTCCTCCTAACAATTAGCTTTTAGGATAAGTTCTTCCAAGATTAGTACCAATGGTATAAGAGCATACACCATGTCTCCCAATTGTAATCATGAGACGCGGGGGGTGACGCTGGTGTAGCAGTGTTTGTCCAGAAGTAGAAGTCTAGTGCAAAGCTAGCCCACGTGGACACGGGAAGTGCAGAGGGTGGTGCAATGTTATGATCATTAATCCCACATCCGTTATATATGGAACTCGGTGTTGGTTGATATACATTGGCTCTTTCCTCATAACGGCTAGCTTTTGGGAGAACTCTTCCAAAGTTCGTATCAAATGGTATCAGAATCTACGTCATGGTTGCAATTATGCGATGCGGGTGGTGACGCCAGCATAGCAATGTTCGTCCGGGACTAAAAGTCTAGTGCAAAGCTAGCTTCACTTAGGCGTCAGAACTGCGAAGCATGGTGGATCCTTATAGCTTCACTTGGGTTGCCCTCCCCCCCCCCCCCCCCCCCCCACCCACCCACCAGCACCACCACCAACACACACACACACACTGTCATGGTCATCCCCTACCTCGCTCATGATCCATATACTCTTTCCAAAATCTCCATTTTTCTTCTCCCACGGGATCTAGATCGCACTTTTACACATTTAAAAAATATCAAAATATACTTCTTCTTTTTCTTGAACAATCATGTAATAACCTCTAGCATGATATTCCTACAAACTATTTTATATTTTTAACAAAATAGAAAAGGACAAACAACAACAATAATTCCTTAGTACATGTCAACTAATAATCTAACACCAGCTAAAATTAATTTCAAACAGGCAGGACAAAAGAAAATATATCAGTATCTCACAAGATTCCACGTATCATAAGAAGAGTAATATCAGACCCATCACCCAATCAATAATAACAGCACATATTGATAATAGCATCAGAACAAAACGCATGGTCTTTTCAATCAATTATGAATAAAAAGATCTCATTTTGATGCAAATACCAACATGGTTTTCCAAACAAATCCTGATTGAGATCAAATGGGATAGAATAAATGAAAATTTGCTAAAATTTTCAGAAGAGGCTCAATCCACAATCAAGACAAACACGTTTTCATAAACAATTCATGCATTTTAGCAAAAGAACGCATTAAAAATATATCAATTTTGATGACATGGGTTTTCCAAATAAAACCAAAATGGAGTGGGGGAAAAAATTGAAATTTTAATAGAATAACCCATTCCAACGTCCATGAATCTTAGCAAACGAACCCATTAAAAAAATATATCATTTTGATACAAATGCCGACATGGGTTTCCCAAAGAGATCATGAATTAGATTGAAAGATGAGATTTTGATAAGAAAACTCACAGTTTGAGGCAAAATCTCTTGAGAAAAGTTGATGACTTTTCTTCTGGGTCAGCACAGAGTGATGTTATTGGGATTGAGAAGGATCAAATAGAGAGAATGTGTTGGAATGAATAAATTGGGAAAGTGAAATGTGCAAGCGGTGGATCCTTAGATTCAAGAATGGTGGAGTTGGCTAACGAGAAGAAGAAGAAGAGGAGAGAGAGAGAGAGAGAGAGAGAGAGAGAGAGGGGGAGAGATCGGAATGAATGGAGGCTAATGATGTTATTATTATGGCTACTACTATTATCATGTCATGGTCCCAAATGTTTACGGAATCAATTATGCTATTTGGCTTCAATTTTATTTTTTTATTTTTTTTGGGTAATATCATCTCTCATTATGTGACATCTGACATAACAACTAACATATCATATTTTAACCAAAAAAATTAATTATTCAATTTTTTTTTATTGTTAATATTAATGCTAATGCTAATTTTAATTTAATATTAATTTTAATTTTAATTTTAACGTTAAAATTAATGTTAATATTAATATTAATGTTAATTAATATTAATATTAATATTAATTTAAATGTTAATGTTAATTTTAATTTAATGTTAATATTAATTTTAATGTTAATGTTAAAGTTAATATTAATGTTAATGTTAATTTTAATATTATTGTTCATATTAATTTGATATTAATATTAATATTAATTTTAATGCTTAATGTTTAATTTTGTCCAACTGTCATGTTATCAGCCATGTCATATACCACATAATGGGAGATGGTATCACCCAAATTTTTTTGGAGCCAAATAGCATTTTTGTTATGGAATAATTAGGCTTAGTTTAGACTTTAGTAAATTGTATCATTCTTTTTTTATTCTTTTTTTTAACAATAGTTTGGTAACAACAATTTATGTTTATCTTTTCGATAAACTAATTTGTTTTTTGGGAAGCCTTTAGAACAAAGTTATTATTTAAAAAAAATTAGTATGAAGTAAATTTTATGGAAATATGCGAAGAAGAAATGAGTTTACAAATATTGGAACCCACAAAACATTTCATCAGTCGAACTAGAGGAATTCAAGCAAGTTCTAAAGAACTCGCTTGAATTTCAATACCTACATGCACAGATTTTCCTTCTCGATGCATTCCATTTTAGAACTTATTTGAATTCCGTCATAGCGATCAACATAATCTGTACATGTAAAAAATTTGTCAATCCGGCTAGAAGAATATTTTTTGGGTTCGAATATTTGCAAACTTCCTTCTCCTCTAGTTTCCTTCGCTATAATTTTTTTATTTTTTAAGAGCAGCAGGACCGAACCAAGTATTAGACAAATCTATATGAGTTTCACTGGATTTGGAATTGTTTATCATGGTTGCTTCTCCTTATTTCTTTGAAAAAATAGCCTCCAAAGTTATTTTGTAATAATAACTTATACAAAAAAAAAAAGTTCACTTGAAAATTTTGAGAGCTTTTCAAAGTTTAAGTGTATATATTTTTTTCTCTTGTAACATTTTAAAAAATAACAATAATGATAAACTATGCTGTCATTAATGCTGGATTTGGGTTGCTGGTCGGATTTTTTTTTTTTTTGTTTATTATTAGAGTTATTTGTATTTGTCCGATTCCATTGTTAATCATATCTCCACTACTTTCCATTTTTATTTTAATTAGTGCTAATAATATTTGTGTAGTTCATAATGATAATAATAAAAAGAAAA
The DNA here is from genome assembly GCA_029216955.1 of Iris pallida. Lineage (NCBI taxonomy): Eukaryota > Viridiplantae > Streptophyta > Magnoliopsida > Asparagales > Iridaceae > Iris > Iris pallida. Next base: position 3,090,821 of record JANAVB010008197.1, read on the forward strand.
AAAATGTAGTCTTCTTATGACAAGGCAGATAAACGCAAGTGCAGTTGATGATTAGCAACATGTATACTCATCCGGTTTTATTTCCATGGATATACTGAGTACTGTTGTGCTGAATCCAGGGAACATGAGTACCATGGATGCCGATTCTGGATCTTATTTGTTTTGATGTTCTATTTTGATCATCAATATAATAGTTCTTTGTCATGTTCTATCTCTACCCTTACTAGCAATTCGGCAAACGGACGGACAAGAAAAGTTCGTACGAGTATAAATCGGTTCAGTACAAATAAAATACATTAAAAAATCTGGTTAAATATTCGAAAAATGGAATATTAAAGTTAGAAACTTTACATTCTTAAATATGTTGTCAAATTTGGTCCATTAAACAGGTTTCCACCATATTTTTTTAATAATTTATATGAAATACGTTTAAAATTTCACATGTTTAAAATTTAAGTACTGATTCGAATCTTTCAAAAGTACGCAAGTATTATACGTTTATGAAAGATACGAAAAAATTTGTGCATAATACGAGTTTTATTCTGGTGATTGATAGACCTGTCAATTGGGCCGGGCCGGCCCAGCCCGACACGAGCCCGGCCCGAAAAATTGGCCCATGTACTGGCTCGGTCTCGTATATTGGGTCGTGCCAGGCCACATATATAGGCCCATAAGACACTACCAAAATAAGTCGTATTGGCGACGAATTTAGCGACGCAAGTCATATACGTCGGTAATATTTGTGAATTTAGCGACGTTTTATAAAAACGTCGCTGAACGTCACTATCAGCGACGTTTAGCGACCGTTAGCGCCACACATTATGCTTTGGAAAGCTGATGTCGCGGTCTAGTCACAAAACGTCGCTGTTTTGTTTAACTCAGCGACATTTTGCGACTCCACATTAGGGACGTCGCCAGTTTTTTATTGAATAGCGACGTTTAGTGACGTCCTTTGTGGACGTCGCTAAAATGTTTCATATAGGGTTCCACCCGATCGATCATTTATTTTCTTTCACCTAAAATTTTCAATCTCCCGCTTCCCAAATTTCTCTCCCCCTTTTTCTCTCCTCTCCAGGGACCCCCTCCCTCCGGCGACCCCTCCCTCCGGCTACCCCCTTCCCTGCGGCGACCCCCGTTTCTCCGGCGTCCCCCCTCCACCGTTGATTATCCTCGTCGACACCGACCCGACTCCGACGCCAACCCGTATCCACCGCTGCTCCAGCCCCGGCGACCCCGACCCGACCCCGACCAACGCAGGTAAACCCTAACCCTAACTCCCTCCTCCTGACGTGCTGACACAGACACGATACGACATACACGACATGCACACACACAGACATGAAACACACGACACGCACAAACACCACTACAAGAAAATAAAACATACTTGGTGATCACCACTAGGGTAGTTTTCAGGTCGGAGTGTTAGTAACTGTTTAGAGTGTCGGTGCGTATGTGAATAATAATAATAATAATAATAATAATAATAATAATAATAATAATAATAATAATAACAACAACGTTAAGAATTGGTATACTTCACGATACCTAGCATGATTTTGAGGATCAACATTTGGGAACATATCCTATTAGTCCAAAGATGAGCCCATCAAAAAATAGGATAATTAAAATAAGATCCTCTTGACCAAGTAACAACTCTAGAAAGATGGTCACTAAGAACCCAAGACTAAGACTTGTAAGTTCTGGTTTCAATTGAAGTGTCACCGACGTATGATTCATCGACTTCAATTGAAGTGTCACCGACGTTAAGAATTGGTATACTTCACGATACCTAGCATGATTCATCGCTTTCAATTGAAGTGTCACCGACGTATGATTTTTTGAAAATCAGAACATCATCTATGGCTGACAGTGCTCTAGCCTGTACCTATAAATTGAGGGTCTAGAGGAGAGAAACTCCCTGCTATTCTCTTTTCTGAATCCTTCTTCTTTCTTTTCTTCCATAATTTTGACCTCTCCCATGACTCTGCCTTAATGAGAGTGTTAGTGTGTGTGTGATTATCAGTATGTGTCAGATCTTAGTATTCCTAAGTAAGAGTGGGTATATGTGAGTGAGTATCATTAGAGTGTTAGAGAGTTAGTTCAGTCCTAGTACCTAGAGTATATAGAGTATCTTAGAAATATAGGTATGATTGGTACAGTGTTTTGAGCCATTCTTTAGAAATTAAATTTACTTATGCCAAGCCTTTTGGGCCTATCAGAGTTATAGATTTTTTTCGGAAATCTAGTATAACGCTGATTGTCTCAAAAGGCTTGTATAAGTAAGAGTGTATAGAGTACCTTTTGGGCCTATAAGAGTTACTTCACTCAGTTTGTCAAGACAAGTAAACTTTTTAAATGTTGACGGTATATATACCGTCAACATTTGGTTTTGCCTTGTAGCTACAGGCAGTTGCCTGCATTTTGCCTTATAACTTGGCCTATGGCCTGTGCTTAAGCAGTGTGGACTTCCAGGTTAGGGTGTTAGTTCATGATTAGCATTATTTAGATATTAGTTTCAGTTAAAGGGTTAGTTAAGATTAGGATATTAGTTTATGTTAGAAGGAATATGAGAGTTAGTAGATGTTAAAGTAGGATATTAATTTATTAGTTAGGATAGATAGTTTGAGTTAGGATACTGCTCAAGCACAGGCCAAAGGGTCGATATTGGGTATTAATTTAAAAAGTTTTACTTGTCTTGACAAACTGAGTGAAGTAACTCTTGTAGACCCAAAGGGTCGATATTGGACAGTTGGTGTCGTGTACTCCTACAAGTACAATTATACCTCACCAATAATCTCAGTTTTCTCTAAACTGTCGCTCTCTACTGACCTCTATCTAAATTGCGCACCCATATCTAAACTGCCTTAATATTCATTCACTGACTGCAATGTGCATCTATCTATCTTACAGAATTATCCTCAATTGGATATGGATATGAATTACTACTTACGAAATAAACTGCCTTAATATTCATTCATTTTACTAGATTGTTGATCGAGTTGACCAATAGTTGACTTTGACCTTGATTGGCCTAGGAATCATATAGAATTGTATGTATACTTCTTTTATTTTATATTGACTTCCATGATATGACAGCTCCTCAAAAAAAAGAATCCTCTACTAGACATCGCACTCTCCTTTTCAGAACATCAACTAGTATTACTACCTTGATGTATATATAAAGTATGCATGTATAATAGTAGGTAATGATATGCAAAACTGAAAAGATAAATACAATGCATGAATGAATGGATGAAAAGATAAATGCAATCCATCGGAAAAGCTTTGACACTTGCATATCATTCACTACCTTGATGTATCTATCTTACAGAATTATGGAGCTGAATTACTATCTGCGGAATCGTACTTGGATGTACAACCGTCATCCTGATGACATGTGCGGTGTGCGGGATGAATTCATAGAGGGTGTACACCAGTTCCTGCAGTTTGCCAAGGCGTTCCCTCAGTACATGGACGGTACCAAAATTAAGTGTCCGTGTGTGAGATGTCGTAACTTGAAATATCATCCAGAAGTGGATGTCACGTATCATTTGTACTCGAAGGGTTTCACGCCGAATTACTATCAGTGGAGCGAGCACGGAGAACTTGTGTCTTTAGCATCGGAGTACGAGCCTTATGTTGATGTCCACAACAACGCTCCTTACGACGATGGGTTGGTGAACATGGTTTTTGACGCGGCCGGGCCTAGTTTCGATCCGGATGATCATGATGCACCTGAGGAGGCACCGAACCCCGATGCTGCACAGTTCATGGAGTTGCTGGAGAATGCAAGGACTCCATTATATCCTGGTTGTGAGGATCATTCACCGTTGGAGGTGGTTACAAGATTGTTGAGCATCAAGTCCGATTTTAACATGTCGCAAGATTGCTACAACCGTATTATGGAGTTGCTTATAGAAATATTGCCTGAGGGTGCGAAGTTGCCTAAAGACTTTTACCGGTCTAAGAGGATGGTTAGATCGCTCTGGATGGGATATGAAAAAATCGATGCCTGTCGCAACGGGTGCATGTTGTACTACAAAGACGACAAGGATGAAGACGCCTGCAGATTTTGTGGTGTCGATCGCTACAAGGCCTGTGGTAGAGGAAAGTCTGTCGGTACCAGGAAGCCTACCTCTTCGATGCACTACTTGCCGTTGACGCCGCGTTTGCAGCGGTTGTTTATGGTGAAGGAAACTGCAGAAAACATGAGTTGGCATAAGCGGGAACATACCGAAGGAGTGTTGGATCACCCATCTGATGGAGAAGCATGGAAGCACTTTGATCGAGAGTATCCAGATTTTGCTTCTGATCCGCGTAATGTTAGATTGGGTCTCTGCTCTGACGGTTTTACCCCATTCGGACTTTCAGGATCCCAGTATTCGTGTTGGCCTGTGATCGTCACCCCGTATAATCTACCGCCTTGGATGTGCATGAAGACTCCATATATGTTCCTCACCGTTATTATCCCAGGTCCGAACAATCCGAAAAGGAACATTGATGTTTATTTACAACCATTGATTGATGAGTTGAATCAGCTGTGGGAAGTAGGTTCCAACACGTACGATGTATCTAGAAAACAAAATTTCCAGATGCGGGCAGCACTTATGTGGACCATCAACGACTTTCCGGCCTATGGAATGTTATCTGGATGGAGCACGCATGGTCGTCTTTCATGTCCGTGTTGCATGGACGACACTAAGGCTTTCCGTTTGAAACACGGAGGCAAACCGTGCTTCTTCGATTGTCATCGACGATTCCTGCCGAAGGATCATCCGTACCGGAGGAACAAGAATGCTTTTCGTGCTGGCGTTGTGGAGAAGGGTGATCCACCGACAAGGTGGTGCGGAGCCACGATATGGGAGGAGGTTAGAGATTTACCAAGTGCTATTGAGCAGCCTGCTACGGGCTACAAGTGTGACGGATTTGGTCGCACTCATAACTGGACGAAGAGGAGTATATTCTGGGATCTGCCATACTGGAGCACCAATCTGATTAGACATAACCTTGATGTCATGCATATTGAGAAGAATGTGTTTGACAACATAATTAATACTGTAATGGACGTAAAGGGGAAGACGAAAGACAATCCTAAGGCTAGATTGGACTTGAAAGAAATATGTAGACGTCCTGCATTGCATTTGATAGAGGACGGGAATGGAAAGTTGAAGCAGCCTAAGGCAATTTTCTCACTGGAGAAGGAGGATAAAGTGAGGCTTTGTAGGTGGATTCAAGGTCTGAAATTTCCAGATGGGTATGTTTCAAACTTGAGAAGATGCGTCGACCTCAAGGAGAACAAACTGACAGGTATGAAGAGCCATGATTGTCACGTATTCATGGAGCGGTTAATTCCGATTGCATTTCGGGAATTCTTACCGCAGGCAGTTTGGGATCCATTGACGGAGCTTAGCATATTCTTCAGGGACCTTTGTTCTAAGAAATTGCTCGTTGATCGTCTAGAAAAGCAAGAGAAGGACATTGCGGTAACACTGTGCAAGCTAGAGAGGGTGTTTCCTCCTGGATTCTTCGACTCTATGGAGCATTTGCCGATTCATCTTTCCTACGAGGCACGTGTTGGTGGACCCGTCGAATATCGATGGATGTACCCGTTCGAGCGACATTTGAATCACCTAAAAAGAAAGGTAAAAAATAAGGCTCGGGTCGAGGGTTCTATTTGTGAAGCCTATATTCTCGAGGAGATTACAAATTTCTGCTCCTCCTATTTCAAACCTCATGTTGCTACGAATAGAACGAGGGCTCCGAGAAACGACGACGGATATCAAGAATTTAATGATGGAATACTGAAAGTATTCAATGCGTCCGGAAAGCCTTCGGGAAAAATGAAGAAGAGATATTTGAATGACGAAGAGCTAAGGGCTGCTCAGTTGTATGTATTACTCAATTGCGACGAGGATGAAGTGGAGAAGCTAGAAGGGTAAGTAAGGAATGATGAGTTTACGTCATCTCAATGTAATAGTATAAGCTAATATTATTGTACTAATCGTTCTAATGCTTCGTTGTTTTCCAGCACATATAATGATGAGTTGAGGCTGGTTAGACCCTACCTAACAGACGAAGCATTAGAACAAGAAATGAGACGTCATTTTCCTTCTTGGTTGAGCGAATATGTAAGCAGTTCGGTAATATTTACTGGCCTCTTCTAATGCAACTGCGCAATAAATAACTTATTATCTCTTCTTTGATATTCAGGTCGATCGTCTAATTTCACCCGAGATTGAATTAATTAGAACTCTTGCCAAGGGACCAATTACTTTTGTTAAAACATGGCCAAGTTATTGTGTCAATGGCTTTCGGTTCAAGTCGACAAATGCTCCGATCAGAGACAGCTTCCTGGATCTTGATTCCACGAAGAACAGTTGTTTGTGTATCAAGTCTTCGAACTACAAAGACGTCGATCCAGGAAATGATTTTTTTGGCATCTTGCGAGAGATTGTGGAGTTGTCATATAATTATGGCAGAGAACCTGCAAATATCGTGTTGTTCAAGTGTGAATGGTTCGATCCGATTGAAAATCAAGGCTGGAAAATTGACAAGCATGGTCTTGTGGATATAAACTACAAGCGTAGATATCAAGGCTACGAACCGTTTGTCCTAGCAACTCAGGCTCAGCTCGTGTATTTTACAGCTTATCCGAGACGGGGAGCAACGAAGTCTGACTGGTGGGCAGTATGCAAGACTAAAGCTAGAGATACTTTTGATGTTGATGAAAAAGCTTACCAGGAGGACGAGCTACCTCCTGTAACCAATATTGTCGATGTGGACTCCACGGAAGTTACGCATTACACGACACATAATGTAGAAGATGTAGAATTATCCGAAGAGGAAGGCGAAGCCGACGAAGGTGAAGACGAAAGTGAAGATGAGGAGGAAGAGGAAGATGAGGTCGAGGAAGACGAACAAGATGATTATTCTGAAGATGATTGAGAGAGATATTATCTGGACTTAGATGTTTATTGTAGAATGTATCATCATATGTTACCTTGGTTATTATCTTTGTTGTACTGTCATATTTCTAGTCTCTATTATTTGTTGTACTGTCATATTTCTAGTCTCTATTATTTGTTGTACTGTCATATTTCTAGTCTCTATTATATCTTGTACTATCATATGCTGTTATCAGGTATGGCAGGTCGTCGCGGACATTTGCGAGGGCCACGAGGAGGTCGGGATCATCCGGTACTTCCTACAGGTACTGCTAGGGGACGGAGTTTGCCTTCGGTACCTCCTATTGGTACCGGCTCTGGATCCTCGTCGCCGATTACTCCTCCATATCGGACAGTAGCTGGGCCGGTTGGGACGACGTCACGTGGCATATCTCCTGGGACGAGTAGTTCCAGACCTGTTGAGAGGGCTCCCCCGTCTAGCGTTCCTGATGTTGATACGACGATGGAGACGGATGAGCAGATGGCCGAGGAGGATGTGCCGACGGCCGACCAGCATCATGAAGATGATGCGTGCGCACCTCCGGAGGAGGGGAGGACGGAGATCTGGGCCGACGGTACAAAGTAGGTATTTTGGTTTATTATTTTTTCTTCTTTCTGTTTTTATCATAAATTAACTTTTTCATGAATATAATATGTATGTATAGATATCGTCCTTCAGGGGTACAGAGACGCCTAGGCGATATGCTGAGGCATAATTATGGTGGTCCCTGGATTAACTACTCTGATGCTCCAGACGAAAGGAAGAACTTCTGGTTTACGCGCTTCAAGGTTAAAATAGATTTGTTTTTAACATGAATCATTTAATTTATGCATATTATATATAACTGATAAATATTTGGTTTCGTACTGTTCTAGGATATGTTTTACTATCCGCCGCACCGGGCCGAGCAGATCGAGGGGATGTTTCCTTCCGTCGCTGCCAAGCTGATCCGCGACTCTATCAACGATCAGAAGGATCGTGATCGTGCCGGAAAGCCGATCCAAGGTTGGATCACCCCCGATCAGTGGAATGCGATGAAGGCTCGATTCAACGAGCCAAGGTACAAGGAGAAGTCGGAGAAGGCTAAGGCGGCTAGGCAACATGCCTCGAAGTGGTGCGGTGGGTCGATTCCGATGACGGAACATTTCCGTCGTCTGGTATGTCTTTCTCTTTTAGAAATATTATTTTAATGCAAATCCGATAAATTATTACTAAGATAATATATTTAATTACAGGTAAGGAAGGTCGGTAACGCCGACATGGTGACCGTCTTTCTGGCCACCCATCGGAAGGGCGGAGTCCTTATTGACGAGAGGGCCGAGCAGACCTATGTAAGTATTACAATACGTTATCTTAATTTAATACTTCGTGTCCATTTTAATATAACTTAGTAAATATGATGCAAATAAATATTCATGAAGTTAGTAAAAATAAGTACATTAATTAGAAATTAGAAATCATAGAGTACTATCCATACTTTCTAGGCCGAGTATAAGAGGCTGCGGGAACGGGCGGCTGCTAGTGCACCTGATGCAGGAGAGGCCGGTACTTCCTCGCAGCCCACTCAAGCTCCGTCGGAGGACGAGCTGTGGATGACCGCCGCTGGTGGCCTCCGTAGGGGTACGTACTACGGTACGGGATCCTATGGCGCCCTAGTTGCGACCCAGTCCTCTAGGACATCTCCTGCTAGTGTGCATGGTCCACAGCCGTCCCAGGAGTCTGCCCGAGTCCACCAGATGATGGAGTCTCTCCGTGACGACCTGCTACGACAGATCGAGCAGCAGTCTCAGCATCCTACGGACGATCCTGCGCTGCTAGCACGATTGGATGCGCTCGACCGCGGCATTATGGACCTCAGGGAGACGACTGAGAGGACAGAGCGCGCCGTTGGAGGGTTAGAGCGCACGGTGACGGAGTTGCAGACAGGACAGGTGACCATGGCCGAGAGGGTGAGATTGGCGCAGGATTCGATGGTCCAGAGCAGTGGTAGAATGTTATCTATCATGGATTCATACAACCAGCGACTTACAGCGTTGGAGCATGCTGGTACTCTGGGTGCGCCTTCATCGTCGTCGACTCCGCCGCCTCTACCGCCTTCTTCTTCGACACCGACTCCACCGACTGGCGCTCCATCTGTATCGATTTCACTTGCGGAGTATGAGGAGTTTTTACGCCTTCGTCAGGGCGGTGCCCCTCCTGCACCAGATCAGTAGTAGTCCTAGTTAGGACTATTTGTTTGTGTTTGTTTGATCATTTGTGACTGTTTGTTTGTGTTTGTATCATCGTATGTTTGTGACTTGGATATTTGTTGGTTGTTTAGACTTGGATGTTTGGATCCTATTTGTTGGATCCTATTCTATTTGTTGGTTGTGTGTAGACTTTGGTTATTTGGTTGTATCATCATACGTTTGTGACTTAGATATTTGTCGGTTCTCTGTGGGTATGTTCTTGCATATTTTGGGATGTTGAAGCATGCTAGATATGATACATTACAGTTTATGATTAGAGCAGAATGGAGTTCTTCCATTTATGGATTCACTGCAGCTTTTTGAATAGCTGCTAATGTATATGATACTCTGCCTGAAGGACATTCTGTGTTTATGGTTATTTTTTTAAACTGCAGGGAGAAAAGGACATTCTGTGTTTTATTTTTTTTATTTTTTTTGCAAATTTATCGACGTTTACCGACGATTACCGGCGTCTACCGACGCAACTTTGTGACGTTTACCGACGGTAAAGCTGCAAAAAATATCCAGGCTACCGACGTTTACCGACGATTATTGACGTCTTGCGACGTACTTTGCGACGTTTACCGACAGAAAAGCTGCAAAGAAAATGATCAAGAGTACCGACGTTTACCGACGTCATGATACGTCGGAGATACTTATACGTCGAAAACCGTCGGTAAAACGTCGGTAATAATCCCAGGACGGAGACCGACGTGTAGCGACTTTAGCCACGTCGCTACTGTACCGACGAAACGACAGAAGACGTCGGTAAAATACCGACGTATCAATACGTCGCTGATTGTCGGTACTTGCGACGTTCGGCGACGTTTAAAAGATCAGCGACTAAGAAAAAAGCGACAAGGCCTAAACGTCGGTAAATACGTCGGTAATTATATTTAGCGACGTATTTTGTTGTTTTAGCGACGTTTTTAGGCGTCGCTAAAACGATATATTTTGGTAGTGAGATAGGTCCGGCTCGGCCCGACCTGAAGCCCAAGCACGGCCCAGCCCGAAGCTCGGCCCGGCCCACCTGTTATAGTGTTATTGGGTTCTGGGTAGCAATGTCTATTCCTTTAAACCTGTTATAGTGTTATTGTTACTGAATCACATTAGCAGTCTAGTTAATAACTCAAATGCCACTGCATTATGGAATATTTACTTTGCACTACGTTCATTTGAAGAATTTGTTAATCCCATTGCAGTCTTCATGTGAATAAGCCTTTTCATATTATTAGCTGTGTGATCTAGCACATTGTTCTGAATCTTCTGCTATAAAATGGCTTATTATTAGATGTCAGTTTGAAAGCCTTGAAAAAGAATTTTATCAAATCAATTATGAAGTTTTTTTAGGTCCACAAATTCTGTTTAGAAGAATCGAGTATGTAATAATTTTAAGAGATCCGGCACGGCCCAACCCGGCCCGAACCGAAGCCCACTGTGCCGTGGGTCACGTGCCGGGCTGGGTCGAGATTTTCAACCCTTGGCCCGGCCTGCTACTGTTCATGGGCCCAAGAGGCCCGGTCCGGGCCGGCCCACCCAAATTTCGTGTCGGGCCGGGCCGGGGATCTCTACTGCTTATTTTGTATATATATCAGACAGGTCATAGCCCATATGTTATGTACATAATTGCAAAGGGCCTTCACAAAAGCATGAGAGGGATTCAACTGCATATGCTACGTACATAATTGTGTTCTGCTAGATGTCTTGGAAAATATAACATCACAAGGCTTTTTTGAGAAACCAACAGTCTTCTTTCCATGAATTCAATGGAAAAATAATGACACTGCCAGGTTCCTACTAATATAAATACCCACCCAAGTGTCTTGTATTCTTCTGTAGTACTATATAACATATATTCACAATTTTGTTTCTCTGAACATTTTCCAGGAAAGGTTTTGATGGAGGGGGATAAAAACAACAATGGCATCGATGAAGTAAGTTAGAGATTGTTTATTTATAATTCTTATTTCAATTTTTTTTTTGTTTTGTTTTTAGTATTGTTAATCATTCTGCCATCTTTTAGTTTGGAATTGCCATTGAGTAGCTATCCATAGTAACAACTTTCTACTTATATGTGCCTAATAACAAACAATATGTAGATGAAGCTCTATCAGAATGTGATGAAAGCGATAATGTCGAAAGTGAAGAGTTCGGACACAACAGCTGAACTGAAGGCCAAGTTTCAGAACATAGAAACCATTGCTGGGAACCTCCGAGACCTCTTCTCTTTTGGAAACCTGCCAAAAGAGGAAGATATTGGCACGAAAAAGAAAATGCAAATTCGTGTTGTGATGCCTATGGGGAAAACTTTTGTGCTCGATGTCAAGGAAGGTGACACCGTCCACAGCGTGAAAGCTATGATTCAGGACTTGCGAGATATCCCTCCAGCACGACAGACTCTCCTTTTCGGTGGAACAGAGCTCCAAGATATCGATACCCTTTCCGCTTGCAACATAAAAAGTGGCTCCATCCTTCATGTGATACTGGAAAAGGAAGTGAGGATACTGATAACATCTCCAGAAGGCGAAGACGACATGTATCTTGATGTCAGGAAAGGGTTTACTATATGGGATGTGAAGACCATGATAACGAGCTTGAAACGTATCCCCCAACAAAAGCAGAAGCTAGCATGTAATGGGAAACAGCTAATTAAGGATTTTGTTACTCTTGCAGACTGCAACATTGATGACGGATATAAACTTCAACTGACTTATTCGGCAAAGTTCTTCCATCCAATAACGATATTTGTCAGTACACAAAATCATCTTCCTTTAACGTTGTATGTGCACCGCAGTTTTGGTGTTTACAATCTGAAGAAATTAATCGAAGAGGAGATCCAGACACCTGCTGATAGTCAATACCTGATGTTTGAAGGAAGAAGGATGGATGATTCCAAGACCCTTGAAGATTATGGAGTTGAGAATGGAAGCAATGTAGATTCACTGTTGTTTATGACGGGTAATTAGAAAATCTTCCCAAGTACACTATAGAGCAATTAGTATGTTATGCTCGTCACTTATGTGTTCATATCTCTGGCCTAGCTAGCTATATCTTCTCTCACCTTCTCAAAGTGAGAGAAGAATGGCTTGTTGATATTAATGGATTCCATGTTCAACTCTACCAATCAACTTTGTTTCATATAGTTAATTTGGTATTTGGCATGACCTTATCTGATATGGATTACTACCAGTGCTGTGTGTAGTGACTTTGAGGAACTTTTCCTCGGTCAATTTTGGAGAGGAAAATTAAACGAAAAAGATTGAATTTTTGGATAAATAGTGTCAACACGATGATTAAGTTGTTTCCAACACCGACAATATTGGCAAGTAAATATAATAGTAACTATTGCAAGAGAAATACTATTCAATTTAAAAATATCGAAAAAAAACATGCAAATACTAAATTATGTCTAAATGTATCAAATATTTTTTCGTATTTTTAAAACACATTGAACTTTTTGTTTTCCGAAACGAATATTCCGATACTTTGATTCAAAACTGCATATACAGCTGATATCAATTATCATGGATAGGAAGGATCCGAAATCGATTTCGACTATGGATGCCGAACCTGGTTCTTATTTATTTTGATGTTCTACTTTGATCATCAGTACTATAATTTTTGTCTCGTTGAAGTCAAATTGTTTTCATTTGGATTCATCTTGGCCTATGCTTATGTAAATACCTACAACTCTCTACTTCTTATTTTTCTATATATCAGAGTACAGGTTCATAGCCCATATGTTTTTTTGTCAGACAAATTCAATTGCAAGCTGATATGCTGCCATGATACTGCATTCTGCTATGGAAACTGATTCTTTGCTTTTTTCTTTCCTTTGAAAAATTGTAATTTCAATCAATTTCCTTTCCGGTTTTTGGAAATGTCAAGGAAATTGGGAGGGAATGTGAATCCTTATAGTGGAAAGTAAATCCTTCTGTTGGTGGGGAGAACCATAGGTCCTGATTCCGCAAACCAAACGAGGCCTTAGGGGAACACTTTGTGTGCACGAAAGAAACGAAGTTAATTTTCAAATTTCCATATTATAAAAGGTTTGATTTATTACTGTGCATCTTTCCTTAGTTCTCCTAGTTAAACACTCTGGCCTTAACACATTTTTCCTTCAAGAACTTTTGTGATTTATAAATGCTGAGTTGACGATACTCAATTCAGTATAATGAATATATACATGTTGGCTTTCTAGTTTCTAGGAGGTTGAATCTCTCATATTAATTCCTATATAATGTGTGATTAAAAATATTCATATTAAGAATGTACAGACAAACTAAGAATAGTAACGAACTACATTAGCAATTAACAGTATAATATATGATCCTATCAGCTTTATTATTAGGTTTATTTTTCTCTACCATTTACTTGCTATTAAACATTTAAATCTATGCCCATGTTAACTCCTATGACGAATGTACATCCTCATATTCTTTAAACTAGTAAAGATTTTCATGACTTTGCAATGAGACTCAACTAGTAGCTTTTAAATTAGAGTTATTATTCTATACGCCATTAATGCGACACGCGTCAGACTTTTAATACCAAACATATGTGAATTGCATCACAACCTTGCTTCATATGAACTTCTTGTTGTTGGATGCCACTGTTCGACTCTAAAATTTCTATAGGTTGTTTATGAATTAATATTAATTATACATCCTTCAACCTGAAAGCCCATTAAGCAGTCAACTAATTCAGGTTTGATGCAGAGGATACAGAGCTTCAGTCCATCTCTTGTATTGATCATTTGAACAATAAGTAGGACTTTTGTTCTGTTCTTTTTGTTCTTCATTTTCTTATGCATGCTGACCTTCGTTATATGGAAACAACAAGAAGTGCAGGTTTGAATGCATGTAAGAAATCAACTAAAAGATAATTTCAGTTGAAAACATGGAGTCATCATCTAGACAGTTGGGCTGACTCCAAACTGCATCACCAAACAGGAATTATTAGACCATTGGCATTTATATGTAATAACTTGAAAGACAAATGTCAAATTTTACCAAATATTCTTCGGGAGCAGATCTGTTGTCCCATTTACTGTCCCAATTCTGTCTCCCTCCCTATTACATGTGGGCCACCATTCATTTATCTACTCCCATGGCCCACATGTAATAGGGAGGGGAACAGAATTGGGACAGAGTAAATGGGACAACAGATCTACTCCCATATTTCTTCAGTGAAAATGAAAGAATTATTGAAATTTTTGTAATAAGACTAGCAACCGGATTGATCAGTCCAATTGGGGAAATGTAACATCAAGCCTATTTTTTTAGAAACCAACAGTCTCCTTCCATGAACACAATGGAAAAATAATGACAGTGCCAAATATATACTCAACTGTGTTTTTGGGGAAACCAACAGTGTACGAGTCTTTTTGAAAAACCAACATTCTTCTTTCTTTTGGAGTACTATATATTTACCATTTCTTTTCCCTGGACATTCCCCAGCCCTGGTCTAGGTTTTGATGGAGGGGGATGAAAGCAAAGTAAGTTGCATATTATTACTCTTTATACTTTAAGGATCTGTAAAAAATAGTTGTTATATTATATTAATAATCTTTTGGCTATTTATAGCCCTACAATCTCCTCATTACATTAACTCTCTATAGTAATATCCTATGGCATATTCTCATTACATTAACTCTCTACCCAACATACCAAATATACTAATAGTATATTCCAACATACCAAAAATAACAATAGGATATTCCAACATTCTCTCTCAAGATGGACGAAAGATATAAACTAAGCCCATATTGTCACATCCTTTCATCATGTCACGTCCCAGAACCAGAATACCGGAGAGCGGGGGACAGACACAGTCAGCTACGTATATAGAAGTGCAATCCACCTCGATATACGGTCACGGTTGTCTAGATGTATGAGAGTTTATGTACAAGCCATCAGTCTCTTATGGTCAAGAACAAACCTAGTGTCTCAATCTCAAACAAGTAAATACATGTTACAAGATGGTAGATCACCAGACATACAAAATAATGCGTCCCAAATATTACATATTCAGATGATCATGAAATTAGTCATACAAAATGCGAAGACTAACAAGAGTTTCAGTCATACATGATCAACCCTATGATTTGTTAATCGTGTTACAGCCCGTAGGCAGACAGTAAGTAAAGTATGCAACACGAGCTAACACTTGTTCGGCGGCTAAACGCCTCAAAAGAATAATTTTACAATTAGAGTGGGAGAGCAAAATAAACCCACTCATTGCCAGAATTTCTTCTAGTGTTCACCATTTGGCAGGGAGGCTGGGAGATCCTCGGGTGCTGCTCCAAAATCTGGCCATACAAAACCAGCTAGGTCAGACCCCAGAAAGAGCAAGTGCCACAAGGGAGGCTTCACTTAAGAACTAAAACCAGCATGTCAGAACATAAACAAGAATAATAATAGGAAAACATGAAATATAAATAAGGCAACAAATGACAAGATGACGAGGAACTATTCCGAAAGTCAGGTTACAATCCTTAAACCAAATAAGGACCGGGGTTGTAACCCTTCGCCCGAACAGAACCGGGTCTCTAGCCATTTATTGCTAAGAGTAAAGCGTAAGCAAGCATGTCCTGAGATAGCCATGTACTGGATCTAGATAAGACTAGACATGATTGGACTCCATCCAACATTCACGGCCAAGCAAAGAATACGGCTTGATACTTTAACTAACTAGAGTTATCACAAGCCTAGTTACTAGCAAGATGCAATAAGATGTTCCGGCAGTCAAAAGCCCTGCAGCTATCCAGGTTATCCAGACGAGGTTCATGTAAGAGTTATCAATAATTATTAGGTGACTTGGAGTGCAACACATGACAGTATGCATATTACTTGTTTCAAGAAGTGCCCCACATGACAGTGGGCTGAAAATGTGCCCTACTCGTCGGCAGGCTACAAGTCCACCAGATGGCGCCGGGATAACGGGATTGCCTGTAACTAGAAATATCTCTCTATATGAGCTATTTAAATCAATCTAGTCATTAACCTAGTCCGATTCAGTATGAATCCCTGACCGTGGTAACCAGGAATCCATGTCCTAGACATGATGCAAGACGAGACATGTAGCTTACACAAGCACAAACACCCACGGTGTCAAGACGAGAGTTACTTAGCAAGTCAAGATAGTCGTCGTAACAACATATCAAGATTATCATGTTAGGGTACTTATCAAGATTACTTATCAAGAGTGCGCCGCGGCGGGCCACTATCAAGATTATTCATGTCAAGTTGTTTGTCAAGAGTGCACCACGACGGGTCACTATTTATCATGTAAAGCCATGTTGTCATATCGTGTTCATGTAAAGGGGTTGTATACCAAGAATTCACTTGGCCAAAAGTGCGCCACGGCGGGCCACTAAAGGAATTATCAAAGAGGGTACATGCCATGCTGAGATCGTGTTCGAGCTCAAAGCACGCACGTGGCACAAATAATAACATTATACAAAGCTTTCATGCTAAGTAAGTCGTGTTCATGTGATCATGCCGTGATCATGGTTAAATTAAGACAAGTTATGCCCAAGATTCACAATCATCAAATCGGGTAGTCACAAGTTAGGCTGAGTACAAGATGCAAACCATTTAAAACATAAACAATATAATAATAAAAGAACATGCAAGCGGCAAGGGCATGGGGGTCAAGGAAGCATGCGGCCAAGACATGCGGTCCGCAGGACCCAAGCGGTCCGCAGGACAGCAGCGGTCAAGGGATCATGCGGTCTGCAGGACCAAGACGGTCCATATCACTAGAGGGGCCAAGAGACCATGCGGTCTGCAGGGCCAAGACGGTCCGCATGACCAGAGGGGCCAAGAGACCATGCGGTCTGCAGGACCAAGACTGTCCGCATGACCAGAGGGGCCAAGACTTATGCGGTCCACAGGACTGCATGTAGCCAAGACTCATGCGGCCAAACTGCTCATCTTCTCAAAAAATTCGAGAACGATGGCCATGGAACCCATGAACTTCAAACTTGCATAATTCGGCCAAAACAAAACAAAATCTAACTTTTCAAAGGTCAAATTTGGGTAAAATAAAATATCTACCACATGGAACAACTAGATTTTGAAAACGAGGAAATTTGATAAATCAAAACCAAGAAAAACTAAAAACGATATAAACTTAGATCTACAAGAAAATATCCACCAAAATCAAAAGTGCTAAGTACTAAAGTGTCATAGAATCATGTAAGAAACACAATGAAACAAATAGAATTAGGTTCCTCCATGAAGCAAGTTGCACTTGCCTAGGCTCTCTAGGTTGGTGGGAGAGTAATGGAGAAGAAGGAGAAGAAATAAATGGAAGTAATGAAGAGAGAGAAAAGGGTGGTTGGGTTTTACAAAGAGAGGGGATGGTTCAACATGTTGAACCAACCATCAAAATAAACCAAACCAAGCCATCCAAAGCAAGTCAAGTTGGACCAACCCAACCCAAGGTCAACCTTAGTCAAGATACATCAAGGCAAGCAATAAAGAAATACGAAAATGCAGTAAATAAAATATGGGTCAAAATTCGTACACGTACACTGGAAATACGTATAACGGAAAATGGGAGTGACAACTCTACCCACCTTAAAAGAATTCTGTCTTAGGAATTTAATCAAGAGGCTAGAGATGTAGGGGCAGGCTATATTAATCATAAGCAAGCTACGACTAGCAGTCAATCAAGCAATCATTCATGCAAGCAAGGAATTTAAAAGCATAAGGCATAAGGAAGACATTATACCTTATGAGTCAAACAGGTGTGGATATCGCGAGCGGATATCATCCTCAAGCTCCCACGTTGACTCACCTAAAGAGTGGTGATCCCAAGCAATACAGACTAAACTAATAGTCTTGTTCTTGAGTACCTTCTCTCTTCGGTCCAATATGGATACGGGCCTTTCCTCATATGAAAGGTTGGTACTAACAACAAATTTTGAATGATCAAGGACATGGATCAGATTCGGGATATACCGTCACAATTGGGATACATGGAACATGTTATGTACCTCACGTAACGACGGCGGAAGAACGAGATGATAGGACACATCACCTACTCGCTCGAGAATGTCATACGGCCCTATATACCTAGGACTAAGCTTTCCCCGCACGCCGAAATGAATGACGCCACGGGTAGACGAGATCCTAAGGAACACGTGGTTGCCGACAGAAAACTCAAGAAAATGCCGATGAGAATCGGCCCAATGGCGTTGACGATCTTGTGCAACTCGAAGATGATCTCTAACTTGTATGACCACCTCGATAGTCTGCATAACCATCTCTGGACCAAGCATCTGCCTCTCGTCCATATTGTCCCAGGCTAAAGAAGATCTGTACTTCCTGCCATACAGTGCTTCAAAGGGTGCCATCTGGATACTGGTCTGGAAACTGTTGTTATAGGAGAACTCTACTAGGTGCAGGTGATCTTCCCACGAACCACCAAAGTCTAACATACAAGATCGTAAAATATCTTCAAGAGTCTGAATCGTGCGTTCTGACTGACCATCTGTCTGCGGATGATATGCTGAACTGAACTTGAGACGAGTCCCCAAACTCTCTTAAAGACTCCGCCAAAAGTGCGATGTGAATCTTGAATTTTTGTCTGATATGATACTAACTGGCACTCCATGCAATCTGACTATCTGTCTGAGATACATCTCTACAAGCTGATCCGTCGACTGACCAACTCTGAAGGAGAAAAAATGAGCTACCTTCGTGAGCCGATCAACGATAACCCATATAGCATTCCTGTCAGCAGGAGATTTAGGTAACCCAGTTACAAAATCTATGGTAATGTGCTCCCATTTCCATTTTGGGATCGGTAATGGTTGAAAAAGTCCAGCTGGTCTCTGATGTTCAGCCTTAACTTGTTGGCAAACTAAACATCGGAAGACAAACCGGGCTATCTCCCTCTTCATGCCATTCTGCCAGAAATGTTGACGGATGTCTCGGTACATCTTCGTGCCAACGGGATGAATTGAATACTGAGAACTGTGAGCCTCTATCATGATTTCATGTCTGATATCACCACTTGGTACACAAAGATGCCTTCCATCTCAGAGAGTACCATCTTCGTGAATACATAACTCTGGTCTTCGTCCTGCTTCACACTCTGCTCTGAGCCGTTGAAGCTTAGAATTCGATGATTGCCCAATCTTGATCCTCTCAACTATGTTGGACTGAACTTGCATGCTGGCCATCAATGCCATATTGGTAGGGAGAACTATCTCTATCCCCATCTTCTGAAGGTCTGCTAATAACTCTGGTTGCGCTGTTACCTTGGTAACCTACTCTGCCCATGGCTAACTCTACTATCTGGTGCAGGGCATCGCCCCGACGATCTTGAGAGGCGAGCAATTCCCGGATGAGTCCTACCAAGACTCCATTATCAGGCTCTGCAGGCTGGACGGGTTGAACTGGGGGCTCTGGATCCCCAGAATGCATGACTCGGGAGGCTGCTCCAGAGTGTTGGGCTTGGTCCCCAAGTTGTTGATGGTTCACTAGAGGTGCTCTGTCGGGCTGATCGGCAGGACCAGGAACAATACCACTGAAGAAATGACATGAAAAACAATAAGGACTAAGATAGATCGATGATATAAGCATGTGATCAGGTCAAGATTTCAGGAAGATTAGGAGACACGAGTAGAGATCAAGGGCGAGTGCTGATTGAGACATCTATTCAGTAAAATCCCTACACATCTTGATTTATAAGACCTGCATGGGCCACAACCTAAACCGTGTCACATCCCAGAACCAGAATACTGAAGAGCGGGGGACAGACACAACCATCTACGTATATAGAAGTATAATCCACCTCGATATACTGTCATAGCTGTCTAGATGTATGAGGATTTTTCTACAAGCCATCAGTCTCTTATGGTCAAGAACAAGCCTAGTGTCTCAATCTTAAGCAAGTAAATACATGTTACAAGATGGTAGATCATCAGACATACAAAGTAAGGCATCCCAAACATTATATATTCAGATGATCATGAAGTTAGTCATACAAAATACGAAGACTAGCAAGAGTTTCAGTCA
Organism: Iris pallida; assembly: GCA_029216955.1. Lineage (NCBI taxonomy): Eukaryota > Viridiplantae > Streptophyta > Magnoliopsida > Asparagales > Iridaceae > Iris > Iris pallida. The sequence goes on from JANAVB010008197.1 coordinate 3,111,030, forward strand.
TACATGATCAACTATAGGATTCGTTAATCATGTTACAGCCCGTAGGCAGACAGTAAGTAAAGTATGCAACACGAGCTAACACTTGCTCGGCGGCTAAACGCCTCAAAAGAATAATTTTACAATTAGAGTGGGAGAGCAAAATCATTGCCAAGATTTCTTCTAGTGTTCACCATTTGGCAGGGAGGCTGGGAGATCCTCGGGTGCTGCTCCGAAATCTGGCCATACAAAATCAGCTGGGTTAGACCCCAGAAAGAGCAAGTGCCACAAGGAAGGCTTCACTTAAGAACTAAAATCAGCATGTCAGAACATAAACAAGAATAATAATAGGAAAACATGAAATGTAAATAAGGCAACAAATGACGAAAGGACGAGGAACTATTCCGAAAGCCAGGTTACAATCCTTAAATCAAACAAGGACCGGGGTTGTAACCCTTCACCTGAACAGAACCGGGTCTCTAGCAATTTATTGCTAAGAGTAAAGTGTAAGCAAGCATGTCTTGAGATAGCCATGTACTGGATCTAGACAAGACTAGACAGGATTGGACTCCATCTAACATTCACGGCCAAGCAAAGAGTACGGCTTGATACTTTAACTAACTAGGGTTATCACAAGCCTAGTTACTAGCAAGATACAATGAGATATTCCGACAGTCACAAGCCCTGCAGCTATCCAGGTTATCAAGACGAGGTCCATGTAAGAGTTATCAAGAATTATTAGGTGACTTGGAGTGCAACACATGACATTGTGCATATTACTTGTTTCAAGAAGTGCCCCACATGACAGTGGGTTGGAAATGTTCCCTACTCGTCGGCAGGCTACAAGTCCACCAGGTGGCGCCGAGATAACGGGATTGCCTGTAATTGGAAACATCTCTCTATATGAGCTATTTTAATCAATCTAGTAATTAACCTAGTCCGATTCAGTATGAATCCCTGATCGTGTTAACCAGGAATCCATGTCCTAGACATGATACAAGACGAGACATGTAGCTTACACAAGCACAAACACCCACGGTGTCAAGACGAGAGTTGCTTAGCAAGTCAAGATAGCCGTCGCAACAGCATATCAAGATTATAATGTTAGGCTACTTTTCAAGATTACTTGTCAAGAGTGCGCCATGGCGGGCCACTATCAAGATTATTCATGTCAAGTTGCTTGTCAAGAGTGCACCACAACGGGTCACTATTTATCATGTAAAGCCATGTTGTCATATCGTGTTCATGTAAAGGGGTACTTGTCTACCAAGAATTCACTTGGCCAAGAGTGCGCCACAGTGGCCCACTAAAGGAATTATCAAAAAGGGTACATGTCATGCTGAGATCGTATTCGAGCTCAAAGCACGCACGTGGCACAGATAATAACATTATACAAAGCTTTCATGCTAAGTAAGTCATGTTTATGTGATCATGCCGTGATCATGGTTAATTTAAGACAAGTTATGCCCAAGATTCATAATCATCAAATCAGGTAGTCACAAGTTAGGCTGAGTACAAGATGCAAACCATTTAAAACATAAACAATATAATAATAAAAGAACATACAAGGGGAAAGGGCATGGGGGTCAAGGAAGCATGCGGTCCGCAGGACCTAAGTGGTCCGTAGGACTGCAGCGGTCAAGGGATCATACGGTCTGCAGGACCAAGATAGTCCGTATAACCAGAGGGGCCAAGAGACCATACGGTCTGCAGGACCAAGATGGTTCGCATGACCAGATGGGCCAAGAGGCAGTCTGCAGGACCAAGACGGTCCGCATGACCAGAGGGGCCAAGAGACCATACGGTCTGCAGGACCAAGATGGTCCGCATGACCAGAGGGGCCAAGAGACCATGCGGTCTGCAGGACCAAGACGGTCCGTATGACCAGAGGGGCCAAAAGACCATACGGTCTACAGGAACAAGACGGTCCGCATGACCAGAGGGGCTAAGAGACCATGGGTCTGCAGGACCAAGACGGTCCGTATGACTAGAGGGGCCAAGACGCATAACCTGAGGTGGATCTCCTATCGTCAGCACAGCTAGCCCAGTCAGAATCACAATAACCCTCGATACTCACATGATTATTCCTTCTGAAACTCAGTCCCTTCCCGGGGCATCCCTTCAAGTATCTCAGAATCTGGTACACTGCGTCCATATGACCCTTCCGGGGGTCATGTATGTAGCGGCTCACTACGCTGACCGCAAAGCTGATATCAGGTCGGGTGTGGCTCAAGTAGATCAACTTGCCCACCAATCTCTGATATCTATCCCGATCAACTGGTTCTCCGGCTTCAGCATCCAGCTTAAACTTCTGGTCTATCGGTGTCATAGCTGGTTTGCATCCAATTATCCCTGTTTTTGTAAGTAGGTCCAGTACGTACTTTCTCTGAGAAAGAACAATTTTCTCTATATCTCGAGCAATCTCAATCCCAAGAAAGTATCGAAGAGTGCCAAGATCCTTCACCTCGAACTCCTTGCCAAGCTTCTCCTTGAATTGGACGATCTTTTGCTCATCATCGTCTGTGATAATCATATCATCCACATACACCACAAGCATGGTGATGTGGCCTCCACTTCGTTAGAAGAATACAGTATGATCAGTATTGATCTGCTGATATATTATCATTGCTCTCTTGAACCTGTCAAACCACGCTCGAGGAGACTGCTTCAGTCCATAGAAGGACTTCTTCAGCCTACAGACCTTGTCTTCTGTCTGATTGGTGTCGAATCCTGGTGGTATCTCCATGTACACCTCCTCCATTAGATTCTCATGAAGAAATGCATTCTTCACATCCAGTTGGTGTAGCTTCCATCCTCCATTGGCTGCCAGAGAGATCAAGGTCCTGACAGTACTCATCTTCGCCACTGGTGTAAAGGTCTCGTCATAGTCGATGTCATACGTCTGACTGTATCCTTTTGCCACCAGTCGAGCTTTATAGCGCTCAACCTGTCCATCTGGGTTCTGCTTCATAGTGAAAATTCACTTGTATCCGACTTCTCTCTTCTCTTCTGGCAGTCTTACCAGCTCCCAAGTTCAGTTCTTCTCCAGAGCTCCCAACTCCTCATGCATCGCTGCTTTCCACTTTGGATCATTCTTGGCTACCTGCCAATTGTTAGGTACAGTAACACTATCCAATGATGCAATAAAAGCTCCATGAGAAGAAGATATATGATCATATGAGACAAATTTAGTAAGGTCCCAACCATATCTATCAGGAGATTTTCCCGCATTGCTGCGAGTGGACCTCCATACTGATGATGGTTGGGAAGGAGGAGAAAAAAAATATTACCTGAAGGGAAGGTGGTGGTGTAGGTGTCTCAGGAGTCAAGACGGGCGCAGGCAAGGGACTTAGCACTGGCACTGTACGAACTGGTCCTGCAAGTTCCTTCTCTCTCCTGTAGTAGGTAAGTATCTTCCCCTGAGTTGTAGGCCTAACACCTCTTATTTCCTTCGCCTGTCCTTTTTCACCTTCATGTACCTTATTTGTTCCTCCAAGCCATACTCCGAGATCAGTCGAAATGCTTTCCAACAGCTTTTTCTCTTGCCTCATACTTGCAGTATCAGGTGAGATATTTGGATTTCCCTCATGACTGTAGTATGGCTCATGTTCTCTGAAGTGAACATCCATACTTACAAAATTTCTTTTTTTCATTTGGCTCCAGCATACATAGGTCTTCTGAGTTCCCGAGTAGCCCACAAAGATACACTTGATTGCTCGAGGATCAAGCTTTTTGTCACGTCCCACTTTCCAAATGGAATGGTGACGTCATACACATCCCCAGGCTACGCGTCGAAAATCCGCGATTGTCGCCCGTAAACATCAGCAAAAATGGAAAATGCCAGAGATTACATCTTATTATACATACTTCATCAACAATACTTTACAAGCTTATTACAAAAGAAATAACTAGCAAGTTACCAGACGATTATTCCTCGTTGTACTGCGGCGTTACTTCGGCGGAGACGTCCTCTTCTTCACCTAATGAACAGTACTAGGTCATTTTAAAAAACGACAAGCAAGTCCTCGGTCAAGGACGGTAAAGTATACAAAAGAAAGATGCAGTTTTTCTTAAAGGAAAGAAATATGCCAACTAGCACTATTATATGGGTTTACTTCACAAAATCAAGGAAATGTAAATGACATCCTACTCCATGGATTGTAAGATTTCCTGAGCTTCCCTTGAGCTCTCAGTAGGATTTTGCTTCCCTTGAGCAACCAAGAAACTACCCACCTTTGATAGGTGGAGTTATTTGCTGGAGTAAGATGAAATTTAGTAGACTAAATGCAATGCAATTTTGAGAACAGTACTCTGAATTAATTTCCTAAATAATTCCCGTGAACAATTCCGTTAACCTGGGATCAGGTTGTAATTTCGGAGCCTCCCTTGGGCTAAAACCAATCTATTCGATGTTACTGTCGGAATAGAAGTAGCAGGACAGGAGCCTCTCTTGGGCTAGTACTTATATAGAAGTACTCATCAGGATATTCAGGAATTGCTGATCAGCTTTTTATGGTTATTATGTTACGGGATATCTAGGGATATTCAGTTGTCCTCCCCACCCAATGATTCTAAAATTTCCGAAAATCAGAAATTTGTCTATCTCCTAAATTTTTCAAAAATTTCGGCAGAGTCTCCTTTGTATTTAGGAGCTCCGACAATTTATAAAACATGATATAAAAGAAATGTATGGGCTCGCCGACCCCTTCGGTGGAGCAACTCTCAACACCGGAACCACGCAAATATATATATCGGGTTCGCCGACCCCTTCGGTGGAGCAAACCTCAACACCGGAAACCCACGCAAGTATCAAAAATGCTTAATAATATTCTTTCTTACCGTTGCAATCAAGCAAGCAAGTAATCATGCATTTAAATTAGGCAAGTAATTTCCTTGATTTGAGCGGCTTGCCGTTCACTATCCCAAGTATCAAAGAACCTATTAGTAGTGTGTGGACATCAAATTTATGTGTCAATTCTTGAGGAAACCACGTTAGACCCTTGTAATATTACATTGGTGTGCAAGAGAGTTGGAAATTCGTAGAAATAAGTTGCCGTAGTTATGTAGGGGCTTGCAAAAATGATTAATTTAGCTATCCATTGTACCAACATGTGTTATTCGATAGGTTTAAAAATGTGGACAGAATTATACAATCATGTTAATAATAAAGAAAAACTACTCTCGTGTATACGTGTTCAAGTAAGATGACATGGGACCTATGTGTATATATATATGAATCAAAATTACATCTATCAACAGTGTCAAGGTGTGTATAAACATGTCATGTGTCCAAGAGAAAAATTCTTTGGTGTCATGTCCAATACTTAGGAATTTGTATTGTATCCTACACAAGGTGTCTGTTGCGAATATTAATTGTGTCGTGTCCCATACATTCATTCTCAAAGTACTCATTCGTTTTTATATATACGTAATTACACCTATGTCTATCAACTTCAATTTCTGATTTCAAAAGAATATCTATATTGGAATTTACCATGACTTACATTAAATTCCAGAATTTAAATACTCATCGATTACTCATGAAAATATAGAAATTATGATCGAACAATATCTAGGAGAGAGAGAGAGAAGGAGGACTTGCCTTTGAGTTAGGGGTGACCTAAATTTCTTCACAAGACCCTAATTACAACCCAATAACAAGGAATTTGTTAGAAGTTTCCTAACCTAGGGTTTTAGAATAAAAAGCACACATATAAATTTGGGGAAAGAGGAAGAAATTGGTATACCTAGGCTTAGTCTTCTCCTTGGATGGAAGATGATGATGATGAAGAGGTTGAAGATGGAGTTGGGAGAAGAGGAAGTGGAAGTGGAGATGAAGTGGAGGAGGAGGAAGTGGAGTTGTGGTGGCCGGAGGGGCTGGCCGGCGGCAGCAGGCGGCGCTGGCGGCGGCGGGCGGCGAGCACAGCAGCGGCAGCAGCAAGGCAGGAGCGGCAGCAGCTGGAGTAGGGGTCGGGTGGAGTGGTGTGTGTGGTTTTTTTTTTTTTTTTGGTTTCATGTGTGTATGTGTGGTGTGTTTTATATAGGATTGGGGGAGTGGTGAGGTGTCCCCCCCCCATCCCTTGTAGGGACACATTGCACCCCCCCTAGGGCTAGGGTTAGGGTTAGGGTTAGGGTTATGGTTACAAAATGACAAAAATCCTAACCACAAGATAAGTTAACACAAGACAATAATAATAATAATAATAATAATAATAATAATAATAATAATAATAATAATAATAATAATAATAATAATAATAATAATAATAATAATAATAATATTTTGAGTGTGACAAGTCTACCCTCCTTAGAAAAATTCCGTCCTCGGAATTTGAAATAATTAGACTAGCAATATGGTTACTGACCAGTCTTAGGGAATAAATACGGGTATTGCTTCCGCATGTCTTCTTCCTTCTCCCAAGTTGAATCTCCAGGAGAATCCCTGCTCCACGCAACTCGTACTAACGGAATGACCCGATTGCGGAGTATCTTATCTCTTCGATCCAAGATCCCAACGGGTCTTTGTTCTATCCGGAGTGTAGGCCCGATGGTGATTTCTGAATGATCGAGTATATGGCTCCTGTCCGGCACATATCTTCGTAGCTGGGAAACATGGAATACATTGTGAACTCCTTCTAGTGCTGGCGGCAAGGCGAGTCGATATGACACATTCCCAACTTTCTCCAGGATGTCGAATGGTCCAATATATCTGGGACTTAGCTTTCCTCTGGTCCCGAATCTGATGGTTCCCTTAGTTGGTGAAATTTTCAGAAATACATGTTCTCCGGGTTGAAACTCCAATATTCTTCGGTGCTTATCCGCCCACATCTTCTGCCTGTCCTGAGCTGCTTGCAGGTGACTTCTTATTGCTTTGACGATATCCACAGTTTGTGTTACTAATTCTGGCCCCAACAATTATTTTTCTCCTACGTCGGTCCAGCATACCGGCGATCTGCACTTCCTACCATATAGTGCTTCAAAAGGAGCCATTTTGATGCTATCATGATAACTGTTGTTATATGAAAATTCTACCAAATGTAGATGATCATCCTATGCTCCTCCAAAATCTAAAGTACACGCTCTCAGCATGTCTTCTAAGGTCTGAATGGTTCTTTCAGACTGGCCGTCTGTTTGGGGATGGTAGGCAGAGCTAAATTTCAATTTAGTGCCAAGACTTTCTTGCAAGCTTTTCCAGAAATGTGAAGTGAATCTGGTATCTCTATCCGATACTATACTCACTGGCACTCCATACTGACTAACAATCTGTTTCATGTACATTTCTGCCAGGACCTCCGTTGACTGTCCAACTCGAAAGGGCAGAAAACGAGCGAACTTGGTAAGTCTGTCTACGATGACCCAAATAGCATTATTACCCCTTTGGGTCCTAGGCAATCCTGTCACGAAATCCATGGTGAGGTGTTCCCATTTCCATTCGGGTATGGGTAGCGGCTGGAGAAGCCCTGCTGTCCTTTGATGCTCCGCTTTTACTTGCTGACAGACAAGACATTTTGATACGAATCCGGCGACTTCTCTCTTCATCCCGTGCCACCAAAATGTTTGTCTCAAATCTTTGTACATTTTAGTGCTGCCCGGATGAATGGAATATTGTGAGTTGTGGGCTTCTGACATAACCTCTGTTCTTAAATCTCCACTGGGCACACATAATCGATCTCCGAATCTTAATGATCCGTCCGGATGCTTCCTTATCCCGGTCTGGAGTCCCTCTTCTGTTTGTTTCCAAATTTTCTGAAGTTTTGAATCATTCTGTTGAGCTTCCTTAATTCTATCTATTAAGGAGGGCTGTACTTGCAAATTTTGCCACATTCCTTCGGTTAGCGGGCGTATCACTTCAATTCCCATTTTCCTCAAATCCTCAAGGATTTCTTTGGGTGTATTCATAAAGAAAGCTTCGGGTCTTCTACTTAAGGCATCAGCCACCTTATTAGCTTTACCCGGATGATAGGTCAACTCCATGTCAAAATCCTTCAGTAACTCCAACCATCTTCTCTGTCTCATATTAATCTCCTTTTGTGTGAAGACATATTTTAAGCTCTTGTGGTCTGTGTATATTTTGATTCTTTCTTCATATAAATAGTGTCTCCACAACTTGAGTACGAATACTACCGCTGCAAGTTCGAGATCATGAGTTGGATAGTTCCTTTCATGTGTCTTTAATTGTCGGGATGCATAGGCTATGACTCTCCCGTGCTGCATCAGTACACATCCTAAACCTTTACCTGATGCATCACTATATATCTCATATCCACCTGAACCAGAGGGTAATGCTAGTATTGGAGCTGTAATTAATCTTTTCTTCAGCTCGTCAAATGCTGCTTGACATTTCTCCGTCCAATTAAATTTCTCTTCCTTCCGGGTAAGACGGGTTAAAGGTTCTGCAATTCTTGAAAAGTTCTCTACAAATCTCCGATAATAGCCAGCCAATCCTAAGAAGCTTCTGATTTCTGCTACTGACTTAGGTGTTGGCCAAGACTTAACTGCTTCTACTTTCTTTGGATCTACCGAGATGCCTTCTCCACTGACAATATGCCCTAGAAATGGTATTTGGTCCAACCAAAACTCACATTTACTAAGCTTAGCATACAATTGTTCTTTCCGCAGAGTTTGCAATACTATCCTCAAATGTTTTTCATGCTCCTCTTCACTTTTGGAGTATACAAGGATGTCATCAATAAACACAATCACAAATTTATCCAGATATTGATAAAATATTCGATTCATCAGGTCCATAAATATAGCAGGTGCATTTGTCAACCCGAATGGCATAACTAAGAATTCGTAATGCCCATACCGAGTTCTAAATGCAGTCTTTGGGATGTCTTCCTTTTTCACCTTTACCTGATGATATCCGGATCTCAAATCAATTTTTGAAAATACCCTTGTCTCTCCTAACTGATCAAACAGTTGATCGATCCTAGGTAAGGGATATTTATTCTTGATGGTAACCTCATTCAAAGCCCTATAGTCAATCACCAGGCGTAGGGTACTATCTTTCTTTTTCACAAATAATACTGGTGCACCCCATGGTGAAGCGCTAGGTTGAATAAACCCTTTTGACAATAACTCCTTTATCTGTTTATTTAACTCAACTAGCTCCTCTTTGTTCATTGGGTATATCTTCTTGGCTATGGGTGCAGCTCCCGGTATTAAATCTATAGAAAATTCCACGGCTCTGTCTGGGGGTAGCCCTGGTAATTCTTTTGGGAACACATCCTTGAATTCTTCCACTACCCTTGGAAATGATTGCTCTGCTACTCCTTGCAGTAGTACTGGTAATTCAAATTTCTCTAGCTCCTCTGCATTGAACTCATTTTGGTCTCTTGCAAATTCATAAGACTCGCCGTCAGGGAGTTGGAATGAAATTTTCCCCTGGCCGCAGTCTATATTGGCTAATGTTGCAGTTAGCCAATCCATACCCAATATTACATCATAATTGCTTGTTGGAAAGACAAGCAATCGGGTACGAAAAGCTCCTCCACCCAATTTAATAGGACATCTACGACATATTCGACTGACTTCTACTACTCCATTACCGGTGAGTACTTTCAGTGATTTAGGCAGAGGTTGTGATTCTATTTCACGTTGTAATATAAAAGAAGATGCTATAAATGAATGGGTAGCCCCGGAATCAAATAATACTGAAGCTGGGTATGAAGAAACTAAAATAGTACCTGAAACTACTTCTCCAGGGATATTCGCATCTTCAGTTCCCATTATGAATGCTTGCCCTTGCCTATTCCTTTTCTTGTTACTATTTTGAGCTTGAGCTGCCCGTTGTGCTTGTTGAAACTGATAAGCCTGAGGGGCATAGGGCGGCCTTTGCTGATTTCTATAAGCCATTCCTGCTTGCGTTGTTGGTGCCTGTATCATTGGTCGAGGTTGGTTTCCTTGAACTGGAGGTCGGTATCCTTGAGTGAAGCCTTGTGTCCTTACTCCATTCGCAGGCGGCTGAGGACATTGACTGATTGGATGATTTGCTCCACATCTCAAACAAAGCCCCAATCTTCTCCTACATACATTCTTTTTATGTCCTGGCTTCTGGCAGAAATCACAGATAAGGAATTTGTCCGAGTTGCCATTCTGAGGACGCTTAGGTGGTCCTTGCCAGTGATTCTTGTTAGAGGATGATCCTTCCTCAAAAGTTCTCTTGGGTTGTGATGACCGGAAAGGTTGCTCATCTTTCAGGATTCTCTCCTGGTCTCGAGCAGCTTCTGTTACCTCAGAAAAGATCTGGCATCGGTAGGACGCGACCCTGCTCTTCAATTGTGTCCCGAGCCCTTCCAGGAACCTAGAAATTTTTGTTTCTTCGTCGGCTATTATGTTAGGAGCAAATCGACTGAGTCTGGAAAACTCTACAGCATATTCATCGACGGTGCGTCTTCCTTGTTTAAGATAGTTGAATTGCCGCTCTAACTCTATTCGTGCTGATTTAGGATAGAATCTTTCTTCAAACTTCTTCTTGAATTCTGCCGATGTCATAACTCCATCGGAATCTTCTGGGTACTCAGCACTCCACCAGTATCCAGCGATATCTTCTAGCTGGATGCGGATTGCTGGCACCATATCTTCGGTTTTGAGCTTTGCGGCCTTCATTAAGCCTTCAATGGTTTTCAACCATTGACCCGCTTCTATTGCATTTTCAGTTCCCTTGAACTTAGGTGGCTTAAGATCTCAAAAATCTTTTAGGGTTCCCTCTTCTGTTTTATTGGAGTTCTGCATTTGTTCCAATATGGTTGCATTGGCAACATGGGCTGCATTGGCCTGCTGATTATGGGATTCCAGTAATTGCTGGAATAATCGAAACATATCTGCCACAGTTGGTTCTTGAGGGGGCGGAGTACTTGACTGACCGTGGTTGTCCATATCCTGAGAAAACGCAATTCTTAGGGAAGTATTTAACTCGTAATTTTCAACAAGAGTGTATCATAAAACTTCGTATATATATATATATTCATTAAAATGAGAGTAATTACAAAATGGCGCTCCTTACTCTCATTTTTCATTTACATACATTCTTGCTACTTAGTTACTCATGTCACCTATCATCCCAAAACGTGACATGGTAAACTATTCTACTTCATACAGGTACATATTTGCAGATGCCAAAATACAAGGAAAATGACTTCTTCTTCACTATGTACAGGGTTAAGACATCTTATGCTACGGCTTCAATAAGCTCCCTCCCTTCAGCAAGGATTTCTACTTCTGTATATAACCTCTCAAAGTCATCTATGGTGCCTTCGTAGCCGTGCAATCCGACATAGATGCGGTTCGGGTCTCGGACATAAAGACAGTAGGTGGTGTACTCAAAGTACACTTCAGCACCATCCTCAACGTCTCGTACCATAGGACGCCTGACTCCATAGAATATTTGGTAGGCATGAATGTCATACCAGTCGGGTGCGTTCCATAGTATCCTGGCATAGCGTTGGTATAGGTACAAGGTGTACTCGCTTCCATCCCATTCCAAACTGGGTATAAACAGGCCCATACCTACATCCATGATATCCTATGTAAGAATTTCTTATAAGGAACATAAGGAGATTGAAAAAGCATATTTTATTTATTTATAGAACAATATGCCCTTGGCTTACATACATACTTGGTCATATTCTACCTACATACATATATATCTTACATTTCATCCATCCTAGCTACATACACATACTTATCATCTATAGATACTAGGGATCTAAGTCCATATTTCCCTACTTACTTACATTCTTACTACATGCATCCATATATTACATTCTTACTTCATACATTCCACATACATACATGCTTGAGGATCTAAATCCACATTTTCCTGATGTTGTGCACTATTGCGTCTGGATGAGTTTGCAGCCATTCTTCCAAGGTACCATTGCAATCAGTCTCTGGGCCTTTGGTGGGTTCTGCCTTTATTAGGACATAATAATGTACCGAGTTGTAATACTCCTTCCTTTCATCATCTATGTCTGACACTATTGGATATTTCAATTCGTAGTGTACTCCATAGGCTTCGATCATTCCTTTACGCGCTACGTGCCACATCTTCTTTACAAATGCATAATACTCGTCTAGGCTGTGACTATCATTTCCTAGTCTTGCGAAGGGTGCAAACCGAGGCATAACCTAGATTGAAAAGAAAATAAAAAGTAATTTTTTTTCCTTAGGTTAGTAACTCCTTAGTAGGATTTAAGATCTAGACAGGAAAGAGGAATTTGTAAGGAAAACGCTACCAACTATTTATCTACCTTACTTAAGGATTTTTAAGATATGGTTGGAAATCAAAGTTTTCTATCTGAGTTTAAAACCTACGTCTAGACCTAAGGTCCATTCTGGATTTTCCATTTTCGCGGACCTGCGTGGGCCACCACTAAAAGACGTGTCACGTCCCACTTCCCAAATGGAATGGTGACGTCATACACATCCCCAGGCTACGCGCCAAAAATCCGCGATTGTCGCCCGTAAACATCAGCAAAAATGGAAAATGCCAGAGATTACATCTTATTATACATACTTCATCAACAATACTTTACAAGCTTATTACAAAAAAAATAACTAGCAAGTTATTAGACGATTATTCCTCGTTGTACTGCGGCGTTACTTCGGCGGAGACGTCCTCTTCTTCACCTAGTGAACAGTACTAGGTCATTTTAGAAAACGACAAGCAAGTCCTCGGTCAAGGACGGTAAAGTATACAAAAGAAAGATGCAGTTTTTCTTAAAGGAAAGAAATATGCCAACTAGCACTATTATATGGGTTTACTTCACAAAATCAAGGAAATGTAAATGACATCCTACTCCATGGATTGTAAGATTTCCTGAGCTTCCCTTGAGCTCTCAGTAGGATTTTGCTTCCCTTGAGCAACCAAGAAACTACCCACCTTTGATAGGTGGAGTTATTTGCTGGAGTAAGATGAAATTTAGTAGACTAAATGCAATGCAATTTTGAGAACAGTACTCTGAATTAATTCCCTAAATAATTCTCGTGAACAATTCCGTTAACCTGGGATCAGGTTGTAATTTCGGAGCCTCCCTTGGGCTAAAACCAATCTATTCGATGTTACTGTCAGAATAGAAGTAGCAGGACAGGAGCCTCTCTTGGGCTAGTACTTATATAGAAGTACTCATCAGGATATTCAGGAATTGCTGATCAGCTTTTTATGGTTATTATGTTACGGGATATCTAGGGATATTCAGTTGTCCTCCCCACCCAATGATTCTAAAATTTCCGAAAATCAGAAATTTGTCTATCTCCTAAATTTTTCAAAAATTTCGGCAGAGTCTCCTTTGTATTTAGGAGCTCCGACAATTTATAAAACATGATATAAAAGAAATGTATGGGCTCGCCGACCCCTTCGGTGGAGCAACTCTCAACACCGGAACCACGCAAATATATATATCGGGTTCGTCGACCCCTTCGGTGGAGCAAACCTCAACACCGGAAACCCACGCAAGTATCAAAAATGCTTAATAATATTCTTTCTTACCGTTGCAATCAAGCAAGCAAGTAATCATGCATTTAAATTAGGCAAGTAATTTCCTTGATTTGAGCGGCTTGCCGTTCACTATCCCAAGTATCAAAGAACCTATTAGTAGTGTGTGGACATCAAATTTATGTGTCAATTCTTGAGGAAACCACGTTAGACCCTTGTAATATTACATTGGTGTGCAAGAGAGTTGGAAATTCGTAGAAATAAGTTGCCGTAGTTATGTAGGGGCTTGCAAAAATGATTAATTTAGCTATCCATTGTACCAACATGTGTTATTCGATAGGTTTAAAAATGTGGACAGAATTATACAATCATGTTAATAATAAAGAAAAACTACTCTCGTGTATACGTGTTCAAGTAAGATGACATGGGACCTATGTGTATATATATATGAATCAAAATTACATCTATCAACAGTGTCAAGGTGTGTATAAACATGTCATGTGTCCAAGAGAAAAATTCTTTGGTGTCATGTCCAATACTTAGGAATTTGTATTGTATCCTACACAAGGTGTCTGTTGCGAATATTAATTGTGTCGTGTCCCATACATTCATTCTCAAAGTACTCATTCGTTTTTATATATACGTAATTACACCTATGTCTATCAACTTCAATTTCTGATTTCAAAAGAATATCTATATTGGAATTTACCATGACTTACATTAAATTCCAGAATTTAAATACTCATCGATTACTCATGAAAATATGGAAATTATGATCGAACAATATCTAGGAGAGAGAGAGAGAAGGAGGACTTGCCTTTGAGTTAGGGGTGACCTAAATTTCTTCACAAGACCCTAATTACAACCCAATAACAAGGAATTTGTTAGAAGTTTCCTAACCTAGGGTTTTAGAATAAAAAGCACACATATAAATTTGGGGAAAGAGGGAGAAATTGGTATACCTAGGCTTAGTCTTCTCCTTGGATGGAAGATGATGATGATGAAGAGGTTGAAGATGGAGTTGGGGGAAGAGGAAGTGGAAGTGGAGATGAAGTGGAGGAGGAGGAAGTGGAGTTGTGGTGGCCGGAGGGGCTGGCCGGCGGCAGCAGGCGGCGCTGGCGGCGGCGGACGGCGAGCACAGCAGCGGCAGCAGCAAGACAGGAGCGGCAGCAGCTGGAGTGGGGGTCGGGTGGAGTGGTGTGTGTGGTTTTTTTTTTTTTTTTTGGTTTCATGTGTGTATGTGTGGTGTGTTTTATATAGAATTGGGGGAGTGGTGAGGTGTCCCCCCCCATCCCTTGTAGGGACACCTTGCACCCCCCTAGGGCTAGGGTTAGGGTTAGGGTTAGGGTTATGGTTACAAAATGACAAAAATCCTAACCACAAGATAAGTTAACACAAGACAATAATAATAATAATAATAATAATAATAATATTTTGAGTGTGACACTTTTCTACCGACGGTCTGTTGTCCTTCACGAAGCATACGCAGCCAAATACCTTTAGTGGGAGCATCCTACTACTATTTTTCTGCAGCATCTCGCATAGAGACCTCCATCCCAACACCTTCGAAGGCATCATGTTGATAAGTTAAGCTGCTGTCAATACCGTATATCTCCACAGACTCTGTAGTACATTCATGTTTATCATCATATTTCTTGCCACTTTTAAGAGGTGTCTGTTCTTCCTTTCTGCTACTTCGTTCTGTGCTGGTGTATATGCACAGGTGGTCTGATATCGTATCCCTTGGGCGGACAAGTATTTTGCAAGTGACTTGTTGGTGTACTCCGTTTCATTATCAGTCCTCAGTACCTTCAATACTGCCTTGTACTGAGTCTGGATATATTTGTGAAAGTCCCAAAAATAGGAGAGGACCTCACTCTTATTTTTATCAAATACAGCCAAGTAGTATGAGAAAAACAATCTATAAAGGTAACAAAATATTTGTAACCATTCATAGGAGTAGTACAAGGCCCCCTGTAATGTCCCAAATTCGTGATACGTATTTAGTGTACGTATACGTGTTTTGGACCCATATTTTATTTAGTCATGATTAGTTATCTTGGTTTATTTTGCATTGGCTTGGTTTTATTGGCATTGATAGTTTAAATGGTTTTAATGGTTCATTGGTTTATTTTTGGATTAGTGAGGCTTGGTTTATTTCATGATTCATTGGTTTAAATTGCTAGAGAGAGAGTTTATTGGCCTTGGCTTGGTTCACCTTTGTTTATCTTGGCTTGGTTTATTCCTTGGTTGGTTCGGCAAGGCTTGGTTTTGCCTTGGTTCATCATGGACCATAGGGGTGAACCCCTACCTACCACCACCATTTGTATTTATTAACCCTTCTCCTTCTCTCTCTTTATTTATTATCTTCTTCTTCCTCATTTACTTCCTTACCTACCAGAGAGAGGGAGAGAGATGTCTAGGCAAGTGCATCTTGCTTCATGGAGGAACTCCAATTTTATTACTTCATTCTCTTCCTTACTGCATTCTAAAGCACTTTAGTACTTGACATTTTTAATTTCCATGGCTAGATTCTTGTAGATCTAAGTTATTTCATTTTCGGATTTCTTGGATTTTGATCTACTTAATCTTGTTATTTCCGAGTTTTGATGGTTTCATGTTGTAGAGAATTTCGTTCTATCCTATTTTGACCTATGGAAGTTCGGATTTGGGCTCTGCATGGAAGTTTTACGTTGCTTGGAAGCCATGGTTGCTTAGCTCTTCTTCTCGAAAAACTTGGAGAAGAAGAACAGTCTGGCCGCATGCACTCAGCCGCATAACTCTATGCGGCGAGTTCTACTGGCAGCATGGAATTCTCCAGCCGCATAAGACTTCTTGAGTACTTGACCGCATGAACAATCATACGGCAAGTCTTTTTCCAGCCATATGAGACTTGACTTAGATCCAGCCGCATAGCCTTGCTCAGACTGAGCCGCATAAGTCCCTGTTATCTTGACCGCATGGACTTCTGAATTCCCAGCCGCATGAGTTCCTTCATTTCTTGAGCCGCATGAGTTCCTTCATTTCCTGAGCCGCATGGGACTACTTGTTCCCAGCCGCATAAGGACTAGTCTTTCTCGGCCGCAAATATTTGGACTTGTAGCCTGCCGATGAGTAGGGCACATTTCCAGTCCACTGTCATGTGGGGCACTCTTGATTGTCACTTTAAATGATTGAACTCTATTGTCACTCTAATGTATTGAACTCTCTAATTGTCACTATAATGATTGCCTGGATAACCTGGATAGCTGCAGAGCCTGTGACTACTTGGAGCATCCCATTGCATCTTGCTAGTAACTAGGATTGTGATAACCCTAGTTAGTTAATGTAGAAAGCCGTAGGCAATGATTGGCCATGATTGCTTGGATGGAGTCTAGTCCAGTATAGTATTGTCTAGAAGTGATGGATTGATTGCAAGATTGTACCAGAATGATTGTCACTCCAGATTGTCACTATAATGATTGTACTCTACTGTCACTCTAATGTATTGTACTCTTCATTGTCACTAATATCATTGTACTCTCTCATGATTGTCTCCTTTAGCAATAAATGATCAGAGACTATGTTCTGTTCAGGCGAAGGGTTACAATCTCGGTCCTTGTTTGGTTTAAGGATTGTAACCTGGCTTCCGGAATAGTACCTTTGTCTTCTCTTCATATATTGTCCAGTTATATTTTATTTTAGCATAATTCTCCAGTTGTCTTATGTCAATGATGCTTCACTTAATTATTTTCTCTGATTGGGACAAGTGCATTGGTAGTGCACGAACCTCAATCTGTGTTACTTATTGTTGTTTTCTTACATGTTGAATGCTAATGATTTGCTGGTTTTAGTTCCTAAGTGAAGCTTCCTTTGTGGCACTTGCTCTTCTGGGGTCCGACCCAGCTGGTTTTGTATGGCCAGATACCGGAGCAGCACCAAAGGATCTCCCTACTTTCCAGCCCGAGGGTGGTCACCAGGCGTAACCAGGGCATCGAGTGGGTTTCTTTTGTTCTTCCACTATAATATTGTAAATTATTCTTTTGAGGCGTTTAGCCGACGAGCAAGTGTTAGCTCGATTGTACTTACTTACTGTCTGCCTACGGGCTGTAACATGATTGACAAGCCCCGGGGGTTGATCATGTATGACTGAACTCTTACTAGTCCTCACATTTTGTAACGACTAGCTTCATGATCATCTGGATATGTAATGTTTGGGACGCCTTACAATTGTATATTTGGAGATCTGATATCTTGTGATTATTATTAGTTGGTTGAGATTGAGACAATAGGCTATTTTATGACCTTAAGAGACTGATGGATTGTAGTGAAACCCTCACATATCTAGACAGCCGTGACCGTATGGTGAGATGGATTCCATTTCATTATACGTAGCTGGCTATGTCTGCCCCCGCTCTCCAGTATTCTGGTTCTGGGGCGTGACACCTCCAGACATCAGAGTGTACCACATCAAAAACAGACGAGCTCCTATGACCGCTACTCACATATGAACTCCTAGTAAGTTTGCCTAACTCACAAGCATCACAAACTAGTTTCTCTTTATTAACTTCTTCATAAATTGCAGAGTATAATTTGCTTAAAATACCAAATGAAGAGTGTCCCAGCCTCCTGTGGTGGAGTCGTAATGTATCTTTCGTACCCATCTTCTTCAGTCCTTCCATCCCTGCCTTTTCCGCCATAGACACTAATGCTGAATCTAGCCCTTCTCGATCTAGGTATCACAGTCCATAATGCCAAGTGCCAGTCCCAAGTCTTCGTTCCGTCTCCTTCTCCTGGAAGATCACCTTAGGAATATCAAAGCAAATAGTGCATTTTAATTGGAGGATTATAGAACTAATGGACAAAAGACTGATTGGAAAATAAGGAGCATACAAAATATTGGATAATTTTACTGAACCTGTACAATCGACAGTACCCTTACCGACCACTGGCTGGAAAGTACCATCAGTTGTTTGAATGATGTCTGCCGATGCTAAGTGAATGTAGGAAAAAAACTCACTAGCATTTCCTGTCACGTGTCGAGATGCACTCGAATCGATAATCCAATCCAACGATCTGAGGAAAGACATAGATGCAAGGACGAGCGAGTCGTCAGTGCCTTCCGTCGACGGATGGGCATACATTCTGTAAGAGTAACAAAATCATCCAAATGTCTCCCGTCGTATTCTAGCTTCTGCATTTGTTGGGGAGTACCTGTCCTGCTCTTGATAATTGTCTTCACATCCCGTATAGTATACCCTTTTCTTACACGAATAACTATACTGTCTACAGCACTGAAAAAGTCATCCATTTGAAGAAAAAGATTGAAGAAGAAGAAGAAGGCCTAGACTCTAATGATATCAGATTTAGCCTTTCTAGGAGACGGTTGGAGGATGGTATATACCTTCTGGAAGCGATTTCCTTAATTTTGATAGGAAATGGTTGGAAGAATACAGGACATTTGAAGGTTATAAAGTATAAAGTCGAGGACGGAAGCATTATATATTTTGATCCGCTAATTAGAATTGGTTAGAAAATCATCTCAGGGAATGAAATTATGATCATCAACTGTTTTTCTATCAATCCTCCTTGTCCAAGTTGGAAAAGAATTGGTGTTGAGACAACTGTTTTCTTAATTTGCACGATTTTTGGTTTCTGATAAGTATTTTTGATTGTCATGCATCCTTGTTCATGTTCAGCTTCATGAGTTTTCAATGTTGTTAATTTTACCTAGTCTTTTTTACCTCAGTTTTCTATGTCATTACTTCGAAAAACTGGTTGAATGATTTTATTACACTCTGAGATTCTGATAGAATATTTTGAATTAAGCCTCAGTGTCTGAAAGAACTTTCAGAATTTAAATGAATGATATAGATAGCATGCATGTTACTAAAGAGAATCAGGGTTGGTTCCTAAATGCATTTTAAAAATTAGGAGCCGGAGGTGATAGTTTTTTATGATAACCATTTTTCTTTTAAATTAATTCCCGCGACCTCTCTTTCCATGTTGTTGTGTGTAATCTTCCAAAACACAACAACATTATATACAACACAAGGGAACATTATATACAACACAACAACATTATATCCAACCCCAACATCAACAATATTTGGACACTTTAAAATGTCATTATATACCACCACAAAATCTGTAATATTTGGAAGTTTATGTTGCGACAGCTACGAAAAAGAAAACCTTTTCTCTCAATGTTAATGCATTAAAGCTATGATTCATGATGAGCTACATTTTTTCTCCAGCACAACGGACCCTTGTTTTTTGGTGGAGTACCCCTCAAGGATATAGAATTGGTGTTGAAACAATTGTCTTCTTATTTTTTATTATTTTTTGTATGTATATTTTGGATTATTAAGTATCAAGTCCCTTTTTAATTAGCTATTGTATTTTATACCTTTGCATTTTATTTAGGGTTATTTACACTAACTATTTCTAAATTTTTGGTTTATAACACAGGATACACATACTTTTAAACTAATTATACTGATCCTCCCATGTTTTATGTTTATTATAGGGGCACCTCAACTATAAGATTTAAAAAAAAAATATATAACACTAACTACCCCTATTTTTAAATTTTTTTAAAGGGAGACTTGTTAGTATAATTAGTTTAAAAGTAGGGGTATCCAATGACATAAACCCAAAATTTAAGGGTAGTTAGTGTACATAACCCTAACATTTATGCATCCAGTCGTGGATCCACGATTACAATCTGTAATGACCCGTTCTGCCCTAGCAGAACGCCGATTCAAACGGCAAGTGCAACGACTCAAATGAGCCGTCGACTCGAAGAGTTGGCATCGACCCGATGAAGAATCGATGTAAGACTTACATTGGCCCATCGAAGATGAATCCAGACTTAGACTTTTAAGGCGCACTCGGAGTATCGCTCAGCTGATGCGAACATCGCTAAGGTGGGTGGCTCCGATGAACCTGTCTTTGCTTAGCCTAGACACTTAATAATATGGACACTATTGCTAGAATCGCTAGGCGATAACACCGTGCATGCTAATAAATGACTCAACCCACCTAGCTAAGGGAATAATTCCATCTTGTATGCTTGTTTAGAACATAGAAAAAGAACTCGAAAAATATAGAAACTCTCACACCGTACTCCACGCTCATGCCAAGGCACAAGCTTACATTTCAAGTTTCTTATGCGTTCAACAATGAAGCAATGAATGGTTTACAACAATGAAACAGGAAGACTATCGACATAGTCGTTCCGAGTAGAGTATAGCAACATTGAAAGACTTCGAGACCGATGGGTCGCCAAGGCGACTCCCGCACAGGGAGTTGCATAATGTATGAATGAATGAACGAATGAACGAATAAGTAAATGAATGAATCAATGAATGAATGAATACGTGAACGAATCAATGAACGAACGAATAAGTGAAAGAAAGAAAAGAATGAATGAATGAAAGATAAGAAAGAAAGGAATGGTTAGCGACAGGTATGACGGGGACGTGCAACGGGGCTCGCTACTCGTGCTGCACGGACGTCGCCGCCAACCTGGTCGATAACGCATTATGGTTCACAGACAGCCTATGGCTCAAAGACAGCCGTTAAGTTAAAATGATAAGACAATACGAAATGGTCGCGGACAACCCACTCGTATACGGGGAAAAGAATCAAAAAGGGATTCCAAGGCAACGATCAACGAGACATCATGGCCGGCCTAGGCGGAATCATGGCTTACGGGCTGCTTGGGTGGGGGCTCGGCCACCCAAGAGACGTAAGGCCGGATATTTCAAAAGACTATCAAGGTGTACCAACCATCACGCTATGATAGGTGAGAATACCAAGGGGAACATGTCCAAAATGGCTTGTGATGCCAGCGACCGGTGCATATAGATTAAGTTTGGCTCGATTGCGGCAATCCATGTGCGAGACCTTGCATTGAAACAAGTAAATCTGACTAGCCGAACACGCTATGTTACTGAATGAAATATATCTAAACAACAGCTGAGTATAACACATCCTGACAACTCGAGTAAGCTAAACAACGGTGGAACTGAACGAAGCGCCTTCTGAACAGGCTTGAATATAACACACCAAATGAACTAGAGTACTTCGTGCAAATGAGTTTGTGAGCACCCTGAATTTCGGGTTGAATTTTTTTCATTTTATTTTATTTTCCTGATTATTTGGTTTTGATAAATATTTTATTTTATTTAGGGTTAATTAGTTGTACCCCCCTATAGTTTGTACGTATTTTGGTAACTGTTCCTGTTGTTTTAAAAATAAAGAACACCCCCCTGGTTTATAAAGTTTATTAGTTGTACCCCCTGGTGCATAGAAGAAAATGAGTGAAAAATTAAGCAGCCAGGGGGGTGTTCTTTATTTTTGAAACAACGAGGACAGTTACCAAAATATGTACAAACCATAGGGGGGTACAACTAATTAACCCTTTTATTTATTTATCTGTAAGTGTACTCTTTCATGCCATTGATATTTGGAGTATCAGGGATGTTCAACTCTGGAAATCTTCTTCATAAGTTTTGGAGTGGACAGGATTACCTTCATGACGGTATATAGTGTCCCATCCAAACTTGTTCTCTTGTGCTCTTTTTGCTTCGCTGAACTTCGGGTCGATTTAGACCATTTGAGTATTATTTATTTTTTCCACTCTTTTCCTGGATCGTTTTCAGCATGTTACCGTGACTTTTAATTTGGGAGCGCAAGACCAGTCAGTTTCTTGAAACCAACTTCTCATGCTTGATCTACTCGAGACGCTCGTCACCCATGACCTTTGTGTCCACTCAGACACGCCTCCTTGTGCTCCATTTGCTTCACACAACTTTCCCGACACGTGACCCAATTTTATTTCATGCCACGGCGTCACATTCATTTTTTAACTTGATTTGTGGGTCCCCTGTCGACCAAAACCTATCAGTCCCAATTATGGACATGGCCCACATTGAGCCTACTACCCGTCCGCCACTTGTGTCCCATTTATTGGAATCCTCTTGTGCTACTTATTCACTCATGATCATCAACACCTAATTTTAATTGGATTTTTGCACAATGTCTGATTTTGATCTAATCCGGCTCCACCGAGCCCAGTCCAGCTCCATGTTATTCTCCATCTTGACACCCTCATATTTTATTGCCCAAAAATATCGAGTACCCTTCTACCTATTTTTCTATATTTAATAGGAATTTCTATTGAATTAAAATCCATTGGGATGACCAACTTTTCCCTATTTAATCCTAGCCCTTGAATTCCTAATTAAATCATCACCCTTCATTTTCCAATCACCCACACTTCTCCTCACAGCACCCCCCTAGCCGGCCCTAATTTCTAGGTGGAGCAACTTTTCACTCATTTCTCTCTCTCTCTCCCTCATTTATTACACATCTCTATCACTCTCTCTCTCTCTCTCTCTTCACACACAACTTCACAAAATACATCAACACAGCCTCATGCACCTCTCCTCCAATCCGACACCATGCAAGCCTCCATTTCCTGACCACTCTCCCTCCTCCTGGCCCGGCCTCCGCCGCCGACGGCCTCTACCGTCGGTCACCAACCACCTCCACCGTACACTTCCTCTCCATCTCTCCTCCTTCCATCTTCTCCTTCCTAACGAAACCACCACCACCACTAACCACCCGCTCCTCCCTAAGCTGCCACCACTCCGGCGTGGCCTTCGCCGTCGGCCACCCTGGCCAGGCAGGCCGCGCGCCACTCCACAGTCTCCTCCTCCTCTTCTCTCCTCCATCTCCTTCACCTTCCCGCACCACTCCTTCTCCGCCACCGTGCCGCCGTGCGCTGGAACCTGGCCGCCCCAACGCGCCCTCGCTGGCCGACCACGGCCGCGCCGTCGCAGCAATGCCAGGCGCACAGCAGCGAGCAGCACGTAGCAGCGGCTGCTGCACCCCCATGCACGGGCGCGCACACACGCGCACGCGCGGGCCGCCGTCGTGCGCCGCCGCACCGCCGTACGGGCTGCCGTGGGCCCCTGGCCGTGCTCCCCCACCATGGACGAGCCTTCCCTGACGGCCACCATCCTCCGGGACGCGCCGTCGAGCCGATTCGTGCGTTTTGAACGACATCCCGTCGTGACGCGCGCGAAGTCGAGTCCATTTTGGCGCTCCGTCGCAGCGACTTCGCGCACGATTTCCCGGAGATCCGACCGTTGGATCGGCGATTTCTTCACTCCGTCGCAATCTCGGTATATCCACCTTCATTCCTGTCCATTTTTGTCCGTTAATTTTATCATTTGATACATGAAAATCGGCCACCAAGTTGACCGTTTAAATTGTATTAAATTTGGACAGTTTCGCAGGGCCAACTTCGTCAGCTTGTATCTCCTCCACCGCAGCTCCGTTTGGCATGCTACCAGTTCCGGTGCGAAGCTGGTATAACCCTCTTGCTACCCCTTCAGTTTTGTTTCATTGTGAGCTTGTTTGATTGGTTGAATTCGACGCCAAAGTTGGTCGTCCGAATTCGTAATTTCCAACTTGTAAAATTCCATTTTTGAACACGGGACTCCAGATTTCATTTCTGACACCACCATTAGACTTGTGGCATCGTTCTGGCATGTTTTCATATAAAATTTGTTAGATTTGGAGAACGTGGGCCCGGACACACATTTCGGTGCAAAGCGGGTCCCACATTCTGGGTCAACGGGACTTTTTGACGCCGGCTCATCGGAATCCAATTCCGGATATACCGATGAGTTCATATCGTCATTCTGGACTCGTTGACATATAATTTGCTAGGTTTTGGTGGACATTGGGTCCGGCACGCATTTTGGTACAAGTCGGATACCAATATCCGGGTCAACGGATCATTTTGAGATCGGCTCATCGGAATCCAATTCCGGAGATACCGTTGAGTTCGTATCATCATTCTGGACTCGTTGACAGGTAGTTTGCTGAGTTTTGAGAACTTTGGCTCCGGCACACATTTTCGTGCAAACTGGAATTCCAAGTTCTGGTCAACGGACCAAATTGAGATCGGGACAGCGGAATCCAATTCTGGAGATACCGTTGGGTTCGTATCGACATTCTAGTTTCGTGGACATATAATTTGTTATATTTTATAGACTTATTTTCTTGCACGTTTTTCGGTGCAAAACGGCTCCGACACGGACACCGTTTTGACCCAAAATTACCTTTTTGCCCTTGTGTCCAAATTGGACCGTTGGGTAGGCTATCCTAGCTAATTTGACCATTCTGGACACGTTGGTGTTGTTTATTTCATCGTCCGACAATGTTTATTGATAATTTCTCTGAGTTTAACCTTTTTATAATTAATTAATAATTAATATAATGTTCGTATTTCGGGATTAGTACAACGAAACTGAGATCAGTCAATTCCAGTGATCTCACATCGCTAAATTGACAAGTTGGACACGTGGATCACTATAATAAGATTATCAACCTTACCGATAATCTTCTTATCTTGATTTGTGTGCCATAAGTTTCGACGTACAAATAACGAAGTACACTTTATATTAGATTAGATTTACCCTGTTTGACCAGAGTTGACCAGTTGACCCAAAGTCAACTATAAGTCAACGCTTGACCTAGTTTGACTAAATTATTGACCGGAGTTGACCTAGAGTTAAATTGACTTAGAAGAACCTAGAATAATATAGATTGCCTGTAGGGATTCATTTATTTAACTTGAACACCTTGTAACCTGTGTTGCTTTAAATAGGACTCTGTGGCTTCACTGGGACCTCCTATACTTATCAGCTGTTCAGGTTATCGAGGCGAGTACATTCTCTGATCATTTCATATCTTGCTTAGAATTATTTCCTGCAGTAGATTACTTTACTTGTACTGTCACGACGGTCACACGGATTGATACTATATGGATCCTTTCTTGAGATGTTATCCTTATGGAGCATCGGGTACTACGTGTTCTGTGCGTTTCACTTACATGGCGTATCACTATGCTTCTTGGTTCTTTGATCACTTACGACATATACTCTTATGATCGTAGAGTCTTCCTAGAATCTTACACTGTTGGATAACCCCCAGAATCACCCATTTATGGGCATCCATGTATCACCCTACGGGGCCTTGCATGGAATCATATAACATAACCTGGCTGGATCCTTGTGTATTGATTGGGGGTATGGGGGAGTATAAGTGGACATGTGAATACTAGCCAAATAGTGTAGTATCAAAATCACTTCCGTAGTGTAGTATCAGAATCTCCTAGCCCATTTACATGTTCATGTCGTACTCTGACTCACTAGTCACTGCTAGTTCTCTATGTATAGTAGATATTTCTATTACAGCTCTTCCTGTTTACATACTGCTTTTCTTCAGTACCTGTACCTTACTTTACTGCATGTTATATGTTTTCTAACCTGCTATGATCTGTTGAGATGTACTGTGCTCGCTCTAGTCCTGACTGGACCTGTTGATAAATTTTACAGATAGCCTGGAGGTGCCTGCTAGCCTAGAGGAGACACATTAGAGGTTGTTTAGGTAGTTATTTTATTTTGTCTGGAGTTGTATTTACTTTGTGGATTACTGTATCTTTATTTGAGTTTTTGAGATGTACTTCTGGGTTCATGTATCTTAGACACTTAGACTTCTATCTTCTGTATTTATTTTAGATTTCATGTTTTATCTATCCTTATCATGCTCTACCTTAGATGTGATTGAATTTGTATCTGCTATGTCACCCCCATTCGGGGAGTATAACTGTTTAGTCTTATACTGTTAGATGCATTGAGACCTAGGACAGCGTTCTACCGCCGACACTGCGGCGTAGGCTGGGCGTTGTTACGTTCTCGTGCCCTAACTCTAGGACGCGGGTCGTGACACGTTTTTAGTGGTGGCCCATGCAGGTCGAGACTAAAAGTATAGCGGTATTCGAACTAGAGTACCACTACAGCCTGCAGTAGGATTAGGATATATTTTAAAGGTACTCAATCACAGTTAGGACCCTTGAGAGATTCCTGGGACGACCCTGGAGAATCTTATTTAACTTCGATTTGAAAACTCTCTTTTTCCTTTGATTTGATTCATTTTTACTTTTGTTGTTAAATTTGATTTTAATGGATTATTGTTGAATTTAAGTTTGTATTTATTAATTTTGATGGATGATTGTCGAATTTTGAATTTTGATGATAGCTGTTGCATTCGAGTTTGTATTTTGATGGATTTTGTTCATTTTTGAATTTTGATGTTCGTTAATAAATTTGATTTAATTTTTGAGTATTCATTATTGATTTAATTTAATTTTTGGCAAGATGAAATTATATGGGCTAGGTTATCTATGTTATGGAATCTAGTCTTCTATAGTCACATTAGCCAGCATGGTGAGGACATATAGTCTGACTCTGGATATATTTCTCGGGTGTGGAAATTTAAGGTTTTCGCAGCCAAGCTAGCGTCACCGCGAAAATGTTAAATACCATGATTCTAGAGATATGCACATAAGTCAAAGGCTCTGTGATTATCGTAGCCTTGCTTACTGGTATGACGAGGATTTAGAGTACCATGATTTTGGACAGACGCATATGATTATCAGATTGTACTTTAAATGTTTTCGAACATGTTTTCTCTACTTTGTTTCAGTCCTTCAAAAAATTTTATTAATTGTTTTGTTTAGTTTTGCTTCTAATTATTAACTTAGGAGTAGCTTTAGCTATTTTCATAAACCTTGTGTAACTTCTTCTATGAATTTCTTTTTAATACGATGAATCAATGATTTGCTAGACCTTATTTTGGATCTGATATTAGTTCTAATTTCAAATAGTTTCCTCTTTTAAAACGGATAAGTAGAACAGATTTTATTACTATTTCTTTTTCTGCCAATATTTTAGTACCATCATTCCTTGTCTTATACAACTATCCTGATTATATCAACTCTGTCTCGTATCTTATTCTGTCAGCTGTACTTGAACTCTTGAATCTGCATATCGTTTTTATCTGAGAAATGTTGAGGAAGTGACGTAAATTATCTAGTATGGAAATAACGTAATTGGTTATCATGCGATGATTTTGTAGGAATCAAAATGTTGGATGTCAAATGTGAAAAATTCGAAATGGAGATGTGGTAAAGGTTTAAAATGAAATCGAGGGATAAATGTTATTAATTTAGAAACAATTGCAGAAAATTTGGTTATGAGTAATTCATGGATGTGTTTAAAAAAAAGGAATATTAGAGGTCAACCTAGTTTTGAGAACTTAGAAAATCTTGGTTATTGATTCTTGGAAACTATTACAAGGCTATGTAGAAATTTAATAATGGGAAGGAGAATTTGATTGTATCCGATGATCTTGCAAAAATTGAATTGGATATTGTAAGAGGGTGACTAGAGACAGAGAGAACACATGGATTTTAAGCTATAGGAATTATTTTAGATGATTGGGAGAAATTGTGGAATTCAAAAAGATAACATTTGAAGGTGAACGTTGAAGAAAATATGAAGGTTGATTTATAAACAAGAATAAATTTGTGTGATATAGTGGTATTGGAGTTAAATTAAATACGAGACTTGATTTAAATAAATTCAAGGATTTCATAAACTAGATTTAGAGGTTTCGGATCTAAATTTAAAACGAGGTGAAGGAATTTGAAATTTTGATTAAATGAATAAGTGTTGACTCCTAAAAAGAGGGGTATGTTTCGTGGAATATGTTTTGGAAGTTAAAAAAAAAAAAAATTCTATGGTGATCATGGTAAAGGTTTAGATGACTAAGGGTTATAAAATTTCGATGATAGTCATATGAAGGTTAATTTTCATATTGGGACGAGAAAAAAAAATATATATGATTCGGCAAATGACAGTTTTGATGGTATTAGAGAGAAATGATTAACTTGACTCCTTATAAAATTTTTTCTTGTTTTCCCAAAAAGGGTTTTTCAATATCATTGAATCCTAGTTTCCTTAATCACGACCAAATCGACTTCGATTATCTTTTCTTATCATAATTATATCTTGGTTTGTACTTAATTTTGATTGGGACCTGGATCTCTATCCTTGTATGCTCGATCTCAGACTTTGTTGAACCTGTCCTCCATATTGCCTAAATCTTGATTTTTCCCAATTTGATCAACTTAGATCGTATCGAGACTAAATATTTAATATATATATTGTGATTGGATTTCCATGCAAGTGACTTTCATTCTTAACTTTGATTTTGATTTTTCTGAACCCTTTATAAATAATTGGTAGTTACCTTTCCTTATTTTTATGATAAGTACCAGTTTTCACATAGGATGGTAGGCTGTCTTACAGTTTTGATGATTGTTATTTTCGTATATTTTCTAATTTAGCACCCTAGACTACTTGTGTGTTTGATACCCTATGACCCTTCCGGTTAGCATGACTAGTATACCTAGACGAGACTTTCACTACCACCGTATGCCATGACCCTGTATGCCGTTCTTTTTTTTTTTTGATGGTATGTTTATTTAAGTTCTGGGACTTTTACTGTGGGGGTTTGACCTAGAGGGTGTATGGACATTTTAATTTCGAGGATGAAATTTTTATAAGGTGGGTAGGATGTGAGCACCCTGAATTTCGGGTTGAATTTTTTTCATTTTATTTTATTTTCCTGATTATTTGGTTTTGATAAATATTTTATTTTATTTATTTATTTGTAAGTGTACTCTTTCATGCCATTGATATTTGGAGTATCAGGGATGTTCAACTCTGGAAATCTTCTTCATGAGTTTTGGAGTGGACAGGATTACCTTCATGACGGTATATAGTATCCCATCCAAACTTGTTCTCTTGTGCTCTTTTTGCTTCGCTGAACTTCGGGTCGATTTAGACAATTTGAGTATTATTTATTTTTCCCACTCTTTTCCTGGATCGTTTTCAGCACGTTACCGTGACTTTTAATTTGGGAGCGCAAGACCAGTCAGTTTCTTGAAACCAACTTCTCATGCTTGATCTACTCGAGACGCTCGTCACCCATGACCTTCGTGTCCACTCAGACACGCCTTCTTGTGCTCCATTTGCTTCGCACAACTTTCCCGACACGTGACCCGATTTTATTTTACGCCACGGCGTCACATTCATTTTCCAACTTGATTTGTGGGTCCCCTGTCGACCAAAACCTGTCAGCCCCAATTATGGACATGGCCCACATTGAGCCTACTACCCGTCCGCCACTTGTGTCCCATTTATTGGAATCCCCTTGTGCTACTTATTCACTCATGATCATCAACACCTAATTTTAATTGGATTTTTGCACAATGTCTGATTTTGATCCAATCCGGCTCCACCGAGCCCAGTCCAGCTCCATGTTATTCTCCATCTTGACACCCTCATATTTTATTGCCCAAAAATATCGAGTACCCTTCTACCTATTTTTCTATATTTAATAGGAATTTCTATTGAATTAAAATCCATTGGGATGACCAACTTTTCCCTATTTAATCCTAGCCCTTGAATTCCTAATTAAATCATCACCCTTCATTTTCCAATCACCCACACTTCTCCTCACAGCACCCCCCTAGCCGGCCCTAATTTCTAGGTGGAACAACTTCTCACTCATTTCTCTCTTCCTCATTTATTACACATCTCTATCTCTCTCTCTCTCTCTCTCTTCACACACAACTTCACAAAATACATCAACACAGCCTCATGCACCTCTCCTCCAACCCGATACCATGCAAGCCTCCATTGCCCGACCACTCTCTCTCCTTCTGGCCCGGCCTCCGCCGCCGACGGCCTCCACCGTCGGTCACCAACCACCTCCACCGCACACTTCCTCTCCATCTCTCCTCCTTCCATCTTCTCCTTCCTCACGAAACCACCACCACCACTAACCACCCGCTCCTCCCTAAGCTGCCACCACTCCGGCGTGGCCTTCGCCGCCGGCCACCCTGGCCAGGCAGGCCGTGCGCCACTCCACATTCTCCTCCTCCTCTTCTCTCCTCCATCTCCTTCACCTTTCCGCACCACTCCTTCTCCGCCACCGCGCCGCCGTGCGCTGGAACCTGGCCGCCCCGACGTACCCTCGCTGGCCGACCATGGTTGCACCGTCGCATCAATGCCAGGCGCACAGCAGCGAGCAGCACGTAGCAGCGGCTGCTGCACCCCCATGCACGGGCACGCACGCACGCGCGCGCGCGGGCCGCCGTCGTGCGCCGCCGCGCCGCCGTGTGGGCTGCCGTGGGCCCCTGGCCATGCTCCCCTGCCATGGGTGAGCCTTCCCTGACGGCCACCATCCTCCGGGACGCGCCGTCGAGCCGATTCGTGCGTTTTGAACGACATCCCGTCGTGATGCGCGCGAAGTCGAGTCCGTTTTGGCGCTCCGTCACAGCGACTTCGCGCACGATTTCCCGGAGATCCGACTGTTGGATCAGCAATTTCTTCGCTCCGTCGCAATCTTGGTATATCTACCTTCATCCTTGTCAATTTTCGTCCGTTAATTTTATCGTTTGATACATGAAAACCGGCCACCAAGTTGACCGTTTAAATTATATTAAATTTGGACAGTTTTGCGGGGCCAACTTCGTCAGCTTGTATCTCCTCCACCGTAGCTCCGTTTGGCGTGCTACCTATTCCGATGCGAAGCTGGTATAACCCTCTTGCTACCCCTTCAGTTTCATTTCATTGTGAGCTTGTTTGATTGGTTGAAATCGACGCCAAAGTTGGTCGTCCGAATTCGTAATTTCTAACTTGTAAAATTTTATTTTTGAACACGGGACTCCAGATTTCATTTCTGACACCACCATTAGACTTGTGGTATCGTTCTGGCATATTTTCATATAAAATTTGTTAGATTTAGAGAACGTGGGCCCGGGCACGTATTTCGGTGCAAAGCGGGTCCCACATTCTGGGTCAACGGGACTTTTTGACGTCGGCTCATCGGAATCCAATTCCAGATATACCGATGAGTTCGTATCATCAGTCTAGACTCGTTGACATATAATTTGCTAGGTTTTGATGGACATTGGGTCCGACACGCATTTCGGTGCAAGTCGGATACCAATATCCGGGTCAACGGGTCATTTTGAGATCGGCTCATCGGAATCCAATTCTGGAGATACCGTTGATTTCGTATCATCATTCTGGAGTCGTTGACAGGTAGTTTGCTAAGTTTTGAGAACTTTGGCTCCGGTACGCATTTCCGTGCAAACCGGAATTCCAAGTTCTGGTCAACGGGCCAAATTGAGATCGGGACAGCGGAATCCAATTCTGGAGATACCGTTGGGTTCGTATCGACATTCTGGTTTCATAGACATATAATTTGTTATATTTTATAGACTTATTTTCTTGCACGTTTTTCGGTGCAAAACGGCTCCGATACGGATACCGTTTTGACCCAAAATTACCTTTTTGCCCTTGTGTCCAAATTGGACCGTTGGGTAGGCTATCCTAGCTAATTTGACCATTCTTGACACGTTGGCGATGTTCATTTCATCGTCCGACAATGTTTGTTGATAATTTCTCTGAGTTTAACCTTTTTATAATTAATTAATAATTAATTCATATAATGTTCGTATTTCGGGATTAGTACAACGAAACTGAGATCAGTCAATTCCAGTGATCTCACATCGCTAAATTGACAAGTTGGATACGTGGATCACTATAATAAGATTATCAACCTTACCGATAATCTTCTTATCTCGATTTACGTGCCGTAAGTTTCGACGTACAAATAACGAAGTACACTTTATATTAGATTAGATTTACCCTGTTTGACCAGAGTTGACCAGTTGACCCAAAGTCAACTATAAGTCAACGCTTGACCTAGTTTGACTAAATTATTGACCGGAGTTGACCTAGAGTTAAATTGACTTAGAAGAACCTAGAATAATATAGATTGCCTGTAGGGATTCATTTATTTAACTTGAACACCTTGTAACCTGTGTTGCTTTAAATAGGACTCTGTGGCTTCACTGGGACCTCCTATACTTATCAGCTGTTCAGGTTATCGAGGCGAGTACATTCTCTGATCATTTTATATCTTGCTTAGAATTATTTCCTGCAGTAGATTACTTTACTTGTACTGTCACGACGGTCACACGGATTGGTACTATATGGATCCTTTCTTGAGATGTTATCCTTATGGAGCATCGGGTACTACGTTCTGTGCATTTCACGTACATGGCGTATCACTATGCTTCTTGGTTCTTTGATCACTTACGACATATACTCTTATGATCGTAGAGTCTTCTTAGAATCTTACACTGTTGGGTAACCCCCAGAATCACCCATTTATGGGCATCCGTGTATCACCCTACGGGGCCTTGCATGGAATCATATAACATAACCTGGCTGGATCCTTGTGTATTGATTGGGGGTACGGGAGAGTATAAGTGGATATGTGAATACTAGCCAAATAGTGTAGTATCAGAATCACTTCCGTAGTGTAGTATCAGAATCTCCTAGCCCATTTACATGTTTATGTCGTACTCTGACTCACTAGTCACTGCTAGTTCTCTATGTATAGTAGATATTTCTATTACAGCTCTTCCTGTTTACATACTGCTTTTCTTCAGTACCTGTACCTTACTTTACTATATGTTATATGTTTTCTAACCTGCTATGATCTGTTGAGATGTACTGTGCTCGCTCTAGTCCTGACTGGACCTGTTGATAAATTTTACAGATAGCCTGGAGGTGCCTGCTAGCCTAGAGGAGACACATTAGAGGTTGTTTAGGTAGTTATTTTATTTTGTCTGGAGTTGTATTTACTTTGTGGATTACTGTATCTTTATTTGAGTTTTTGAGAAGTACTTCTGGGTTCATGTATCTTAGACACTTAGACTTCTATCTCCTGTATTTATTTTGGATTTTATGTTTTATCTATCCTTATCATGCTCTACCTTAGATGTGATTGAATTTGTATCTGCTATGTCACCCCCATTCGGGGAGTATAACTATTTAGTCTTATACTGTTAGATGCATTGAGACCTAGGACAGCGTTCTACCGCCGATACTGTGGCGTAGGCTGGGCGTTGTTACGTTCTCGTGCCCTAACTCTAGGGCGCGGGTCGTGACAGAGTTAGAAACACGCCTACGACGCGCTAGAATCTGAGGCAGGGACACGCCCTTGACACTGAATGTTTACGTGAATTACGTTAAGTTGTTATATATGAATTGTTGACTAACTTGGTTTACTTTAGACAGAAAAGACCGGACGGTAAGTATGGGTAAGTCGTGCATGTATTTCCATGCAAATACTTAAAATTGATAACACGAGATAGGTTATAAAATATGTCATGGAACTGATCCTAAGGCAAGATTAGAAAGACAATGAATGATAGATGATGCACATAAGTAAAATGAACATGTTTGGTAATGATAGCGAGTGGGCGAGCTAGCCTCCCCACCAGTGCATAACAATGTACTGATAACCACATAGTCTGCTTGTAGGGTGTGGGAGAACCACGTCGGGTGCGGGGACTTCCCTTGAACGTGCTGAGGCGCGAAGCTAACTCTGGAGCCTTGGAGCGTTACAAGGAACCGAAGTACCATATACAGGACATAATGTATCGGAACATCTCCATGAATTATTCCATCTTGTGAGCCACTTGGCACGCCTTTTATGTTTCAGAGAGAGAGAGAGAGAGCTTGAGTGACTTGTAATCTCGGCCTAGTGTCGCTTGTAAACTTCTTGAAAATTAATAAAGAGTTTAAATTTGTTCCAACTTGTGTTTTTTTATATTTCGCTGCAAATGGGGACACTCTGTGCGACTCTGTGGCCTAGCTCAAAATGGCCATTTCTGGACTTGGCCTTGCACGAGAACAACTTAGTCTCGTGCGGCATCACGCCTTAGCGAGGACGATAGCTCCTACAGGAGCGGGGCGTGACATAGTCTACTGGGGCACAATGATATTCATAAGGGCGTTTGGAGAGAAAGTCTCTGAAATCTTTTATGGTGGTATAATAATATAATATTATATTAAATAGTACTATTTATACAATCACAATTGTTCTCTATGAGTTTTTATAATTTGAAATATAGTATATAGTTTTGCGTTATAAAAGTTTATAACTTTCTTGTCGTTTTCGGTAAGGACCCGTTTGGTAAACCGTAAGTGTGGAAAGATTTGAATTTTCACTTTCAATGATCGTTTTCATGTAAAAATTCATTCACTTTATTGTCCCTCTGGTAGGGGACAAATGCGTTTGGTTGGAATAGGAAAGTGAAGAGTGGAAAATAAAAATTAGACAAATGTGTTTGGTTGGGATTGTCACGCCCCGATTTGTAGAGTCATTTATTCACATATTTTATCTCTTGGAATCGATCGTCCTCGCTTGGGCGTGATGTCGTACAAGTCTGGTATTGCACTTGTACAAGGCAAAGATGGTACATAATCGATTCTCTTCAAATAGGAACTCATCGCAGCGGCAGAAGCAGACAAATTGAATGTTAATGAGGACAATCTTTCTTATTGAATAGAAATACATCAGTATCTTTATAGCAGCGGAGATAAAAGGATAACTTGAAGTCTCACAGGGATATACAGAACTTTATTCTCTTTATTGATAATTGAAGAAGAGTATAAGACTTATATTGAAGTACAGTGCCTACAACACATCTTATTTTACATTGAAAGCCAACTGAACAATGCTATACAGCTTACATTTGATACTTGGATACATTGGATTACAACTCGATAAACCAACTTGGCTTACAACTCACTGGTACAACTGATTACAATGTTCCATACATTATGCCCTTTATAAACAGAAGACATCATCTTGAACAAGGAGAGCTTCTGTATGCCCAACAAATCTTCGATGCCGCGGGACCAATCAAGCCAATCTTCGTGTGTAGAATATCCCAAGTACGAGCATCTACCCACAAAACGTGGGTCAGCACATCATCTATGTACTGGCGAGCAGAATCCAACCCACTCGCCTAAACTAACACTAACTGGTCGATTTTAGCAAGCATTTTAATAGAATGATCTATCTACTTTGGGCCTAGCATCAGTTTACAGTTCACGGGCAATAATCATATTGAAGCATGTAAACATATTCTTAGCAACATTCATGTGGACATATCATTATAGCATTCTTGGTGTTATCATGCAAAGGCATCATTGAGGCATCGTCAACATTATCATCTTAAACATGTTATGACAGTTCTCACTTCAAGCATCTCTTAACATGTATGTTATATTTGAGCAGTGTTATAGCAAGCATCTTTCTAGCATACTGAATTTAACATGTTAAGCAGGTTCTCATATTGAAAGGCTACACATAGCATTATTTACATGGCACGTTAAGCACGCAAGTTAAACCAACACATATATTGAGTATATCACATTTAAGTAATTTCTTACCTATAGCCGACTCCCTCGTACCTGCATCAAATACAGGTTAGCAGATATACTTACTCTGCCTGTACAAAACATTCATTAGCATGCATCCTGACTACATGGTCACTGGTGTTTAACCATACGGACGTTGCCATATAGGTCTTCATCGGTAATGCGATGACTCCAGAGAAGGTAGCTAGCCCCAAAGGATGCCTCGCAAAACCCGTGCCCCTACTGGCACGCCAATGTTTCCTCCTAGGCCGGATCGGTCGCCCGAACGTCCCGGGGTACCGTCCGAGAAAACATATCCCCATCTCTTATGCATAAGTTCTCCTATGACCATGCGAATGCGTGTCCGACTCAATCGTGAACATAAAATGCATGGTGAAATATTGAAGTAAAGACAACGGTGCATCATCATTCATCTCATTCAAGTCAGGTTCAATGACTTATTCATTCCCAACATTACCATCATTCCATTTGGTGATCTCAACGATCCCAAGCCTCATCAATTCTCATTGTTTGTTTTATTGCAACATTTCTCAATACGTTCCTTTTAAGGAGGAACAACAATATTTATTTATTTCGAGGGGACCTGTAGCATTTCATTCATTTCATAGGGACAATAGCATATTCAATTCTTTTCTCATGTATCATTCACGCAGCATCTCATTATTCAAGTGATTCATTCATTTCATCCACATTAAGCATAAGGGAAATTATCGATTCATTCTCAGGCATCATGTTACATTAGCAGTTCGAGTGTGATTCGTTCAGCAATTCAAAGTTCATGTGTTATTCATTCAATGATTTCCAGCATATGCATCTCTATCGATTTAGCAACTAAAGCATCGCATCACAATTAGTCAACATTTAAGATAAAAGACATTAGGGACATATTCATAGCATCACGTTATTCTATTTATTAAGCATACAGGAATAAGGAGGAAGGAGGACAGTTCTACTTGCATGCATAAAAGGGTCTTTTTATCCTGGTTGCACACATTCCCCCTAAGCGTAGCTCAACCAGCGAGCCACGTTCCAACACTTAATCCGTCTAGCCAGCTAAGAGAGACTGCATCAGTCTTAACTCTCTTGATCTCCAACACAAGTCATGGTCCAACATTCTGATCCCATCCAACAAGCCATCCAAATGCCTCGTGCGGAGCGGGGCATTACATAATATACCACTCAGAAAAAGTTTCGTCCTCGAAACTTAAGAAAACAACTCCTCTACTAGATTCACTTAATCACAATGAGTTACTCATTCAGCTTCAATTCAATATTCGTTTCAGCCCACTCGATCATTTCAAAATAGCTATCCACTGTATCATTTTAATCTATCAACGATTCAATCCATCTTTCTCTTTTCCAAATACTTGCAACTTCTCTTTGATTCACCAACATTTTCCTTGCATTTCTATCTTGGTCGCAACGTATCACTTTATTTGGATCCATACACATATTTTAGGCGTCCCCAAAACATATGTATTTTAGCCAAAGTCCGCGCTAGTGCGATAATTTCTTCCCATAATGTTATCTCAGTCGCAACCTATCACTTCGGCTGGATCCACACATATTTTAGGCGTCCCCAAAACATATGTACTTCAGCCAACTTCCATGTTAGTACGATTCGATCAGCCACGATATAACTCTCTTTTCCAAATCCGACTTAGCATCCCTTTAATTGACTTATTCTTTCAGTCACTTAGCCAAAATCACTATCTTCCAGGCCACAACACTTAACATCAGGGACAGCTCTCTATCCAAGCATAATATTTCTAACATCGGTCAAGGGTCTAACTTTAGAGCCAATCATATCAAGAGTTCACAACATGCAATCATATTCCTTCCCAAATCCCATAATATTTTTCACCGAGGCAATTCATCTTTTCTAAAAGATACAATCCGACATCACCAACTATCGATTACCCGAGTCAGGGTATAATTCTGTGCAACAGTCAAGGTAAACCCAGCTACCGGACTATAGATACCAATCCAACATTCCCGTTATGAGCAGTCAATTTCATCTCATGGAATCATTCACTACTCGATACATACAACTCAAATCTCATCCCACAATTCTAGGTCCCGCTATAGGCCGACACATAATCCTCAAGGGTCAAACATCTCTAAGGTTCATATTGAAGCATATACATACCACATATCATTCTTAGGTCGTACTCATCACCATCTCTTGTTTAATGCCACAAGGTCATTCTATGGGTCGTCAACGGCCATCTATTATTCGGTCCAGTCTCAATGGTTAGCTATACCGACAGCTATACCTAATCATTCAGGTGACTTTCCTAGAGTGGACGGCTACTAGGGTTATACTAGTTTCTTTTTCTTAGGGCCAACAAGCAACCGACAGTTCTAAGGAGCTCTACCCAAACCTATGGGTATCAACTTAGTCTGAATAATTAATCGCCATTGTCGGCTATGCCAACACTTAGTAAGTCCTCAACTGGTCACTAGGGTCAAGTCTATCTATCCAGGGTCTTCCTCAAGGAAAAATAATTTCCACAGAGGCTCATTCTAGACTTACCCAACGATCGACTAAGATCGATCTGTCAACATTACGGTCAATTCCCAACCCGACATACGATTTTCATCGTTCTAATAATCCATCAAGTAAATTCCCAATTATTTAATTTCTATTTCAAATCCTTTGTACTCACACGAACCCATAAGCTAAGGCTAACTATTCAAGGGTCATCGATTCCGATAGTCTTAATATAACTATGTAATCATACTATTCGATCTGTATGACAGAGTCACGCCACCAAGTCATAAGCCAACAATCTATATCCCAATCCAACAGTCACATATACCGACATTATCCAACACGTTTGTAATTTTTCGATCCCATTCGTTTCTCAATCATCAAACTATCTTATGGGCATTCTTAAATCTCATGCAGGAAGGGTCGAGTAGTTCCTTCAATCCGACAATTCATGTATCAATTAACCATCCTCTATGCAACACAAATATTCAAGGCTGCTACTTGTTACTTTTCTAATATAATTCAATTCCTCAGCATACATACACATAGGCAATGACTATCCTTTTGTGATCTAGATGGGTTAACATCTATTACACCTTAGGGTCAAGGCACAAATCTCTAATATTCTTTTGGTTCACCGACAATATTTTTAAAACTTTCAGCTACGGAACCAACTTTGTATTAGCCACATTTGATTTGCATCCAACCAATCAAAATCAACATTCAGATATTCTAAGCCACAACATTCTCTAGCCAAATCCATTTACCCATAGCATACTAACTGTCTTACTAGTCTGAGTCATCACTCGACTAAACAATTTCTAACCAAGCCACCCGTTATAATTTCCGACAATCTCGCTACCCAACATATATCACCGTCAAGGGACACTCGAGTCATCTAGCCATAATACACGACTTCCAGCTAAGTCTCGGTACTACTCAGTACCCACAGATAGTCTCATTGATATCATATGGAAAGGGTCAACAAACATCTCGTTCTGAGGTGGTAGAGGCAATATACCACTCAGAAACGAAGCCATCATTAAACAATACCATTCCAATTCTATTCCGGACATTTACGATCTATAATGATCACAACACTTAGCCAACATCTCAGGGTCTTAAACCACAAGCCAACATTCTTAGGGTCTCAAATTCTCAGGATAATATACATGAGTCAACTCAGCAATTCTGTTGAACTCATCTATCCATGGTTTTGTTCCCAATTCTTTTCCAACATCACATGCAATTCTCAACTTGTTACAGCATACATAGCCATTTTTCTTTATTCCCACATTCTACACAGCATTCACAACATAGCATACTATGACATCGAGTCATTATTGGGTTATTTGGGTCCAAACCAACAACAATCATTCATTCAGGGGCATCATAATGTATTTAGACTTATTGTATGGAACATCCAGTGAGCAGCCAAGAGGGTCAACGAACTTTCAAACACAAATAACATAGGATGATTACCGAACAACAACAGCATAATCGCGAAAGCAACTTTGGTTAATCGTCGATACAACTTTGATTTGAAACGAATCAAAGAAGAGGCCAAGGACGTAAAGTCGTACTCTGATACCAATTTGTCACGTCCCGATTCGTAGAGTCATTTATTCACATATTTTATCTCTTGGAATCGATCGTCCTCGCTTGGGCGTGATGCCGTACAAGTCTGGTATTGCACTTGTACAAGACAAATATGGTACATAATCGATTCTCTTCAAATAGGAACTCATCGCAGCGGCAAAAGCAGACAAATTGAATGTTAATGAGGATAATCTTTCTTATTGAATAGAAATACACCAGTATCTTTATAGCAGCGGAGATAAAAGGATAACTTGAAGTCTCACAGAGATATACAGAACTTTATTCTCTTTATTGATAATTGAAGAAGAGTACAAGACTTGTATTGAAGTACAGTGCCTACAACATATCTCATTTTACATTGAAAGCCAACGAGCAATGCTATATAGCTTACATTTGATACTTGGATACATTGGATTACAACTCGATAAACTAACTTGGCTTACAACTCACAGGTACAACTGATTACAATGTTTCATACATTATGCCTTTTATAAACAGAAGACATCATCTTGAACAAGGAGAGCTTCTGTATGTCCAACAAATCTTCGATGCCGCGGGACCAATCAAGCCAATCTTCGTGTGTAGAATATCCCAAGCACGAGCACCTGCCCACAAAATGTGGGTCAGCACATCATCTATGTACTGGCGAGCATAATCCAACCCACTC
Organism: Iris pallida; assembly: GCA_029216955.1. NCBI lineage: Eukaryota > Viridiplantae > Streptophyta > Magnoliopsida > Asparagales > Iridaceae > Iris > Iris pallida. The sequence goes on from JANAVB010008197.1 coordinate 3,151,427, forward strand.
GCCTAAACCAACACTAACTGGTCGATTTTAGCAAGCATTTTAATATAATGATCTTTCTACTTTGGGCCTAGCATCAGTTTACAGTTCATGGACAATAATCATATTGAAGCATGTAAACATATTCTTAGCAACATTCATGTGGACATATCATTATAGCATTCTTGGTGTTATCATGCAAAGGCATCATTGAAGCATCGTTAACATTATCAATTTAAACATGTTATGACAGTTCTCACTTCAAGCATCACTTAACATGTATGTTATATTTGAGCAGTGTTATAGCAAGCATCTTTCTAGCATACTGAATTTAACATGTTAAGCAGGTTCTCATATTGAAAGGCTACACATAGCATCATTTACTTGGCACGTTAAGCACGCAAGTTAAACCAACACATATATTGAGTATATCACATTTAAGTGATTTCTTACCGATAGCCGACTCCTTCGTACCTGCATCAAATAAGGTTAGCAGATATACTTACTCTGCCTACACAAAACATTTATTAGCATGCATCCTGACTACATGGTCACTGGTGTTTAACCATACGGACGTTGCCATATAGGTCTTCATCGGTAATGCGATGACTCCAGAGAAGGTAGCTAGCCCCAAATGATGCCTCGCAAAATCCGTGCCCCTACTGGCACGCCAATGTTTCCTCCTAGGCCGGATCGGTCGCCCTAACGTCCCGGGGTACCGTCCGAGAAAATATATCCCCATCTCTTATGCATAAGTTGTCCTATGACCATGCGAATACGTGTCCGACTCAATCGTGAACATAAAATACATGGTGAAATATTAAAGTAAAGACAACGGTGCATCATCATTCATCTCATTCAAGTCAGGTTCAATAACTTATTCATTCCCAACACTACCATCATTTTATTTGGTGATCTCAACGATCCCAAGCCTCATCAATTCTCATTGTTTGTTTCATTGCAACATTTCTCATTACGTTCCTTTTAAGGAGGAACAACAGCATTTATTCATTTTGAAGGGACCTTGTAGGAGCGTAAAAAGTATTTCAATGAGGGAGTCATCTCAGTCATAAGTGGCCCGCTTTACGCCTAACAGAGCAGGGAATTTCTTTACGCCCAAGACAAGGCTAATTGTATTACGCCTAAGCAGATTGATCTTTTTACGCTTAGGTCTACACCGGTGATTTTACGCCAAGGACTGAAGCAGCCTCTTTCACGCTGGACAAAAGCCATCAAATCTCGCATTTAAAGCTGACTTTGACATGAAGATATCAATGATGGCATTTACCACAGAATTCAATGGAATTTGTCTCATACAAAGACCATTGTTGTCGTTTATAGAGATCGAGCTACTTTACGCTCACTGAATGGTTTCTTTTACGCACGGGATTTTACATGAGTCTTTACGCTCATAAAAAACAATGTGTGCGTGAAGTCTATTTGAGCCATTTTACGCTCAAGGTTATTCGATAACCGCTTTACGCTGGAAACCCATGACAGAGCTAGTTTACGCTCATCTTTTTACGCCCGATTCGTTCTGGCCAGTCTGGAACGTGGTGTGCCTACGTGGTCTTCATGCCACCTATTTCGAAGAACGTGTGTACATGTATCCTATTCTTACTGAAATGATGGGACACGTGTCAGCACATACAGAGGATGATTCTGATCGTGGAGGGCAGTTGTTAGCGTAAAGACAGATGTTGATACTCTTTTACGCACGAAAGCCCCAGTCTATAAATAGACTCATTTTTTCTCACACAGAGAGACACACACAGAGGGAGAGACAGGAGAGAATACAGAGATCAGAGCTTCAAGATTTTGATTCTCTAGAGCATCCTTCTTCAACTTTTCTTCCAGAACAAAGTGAAGCAGAGCAGGAAAGCATTCGGCCTCGCCATCAGTGCCCAAGTGCGTCGATACCTTTCTGGTGCATTAGTTCTTCCAAATTGTTCTACTTCAAGCAGTGATCTTCATCATCATCATATGGTCCAAGGAACAAAGTGATCGTTTACGAATCAGACTTCCATAGCAATACTTTCCCAGAATCAAATTTGTACTTCTCGTACTTTTCTTCTTGTTTTTGTTTTCAAAAGCCAATTCCTCCAAGGCATTTTGTTAATCGAAACAAAAAATGGCGACTCTGCTGGGGACGACCTTCTCCTCTGACGAGGAGGCGATTGCTCAATATGATGATGTTTCGGTCGGTTCGACCAAGAAGACTCTGGTGGTACACTTCGACCAGACTGCCTATGAAGAGATGCTCCGAACTGGGGGTGGTTCTCGCCATTCCAATGTTCAAAAGTCTCGCAAAGCACGAAAAGTTTGGATTCCCAAATCCAAAGTGATTTCTGATCTCTCTGCTGCTTCTGTTGACAAGGGGGTTCTTCCCACTCATGTCGTAGGGGCTCCCGTTCATAACGAGGCAGTCCCTACTTCAAAGTTGCACTCGAAGTGTGACGATTTGTCTCCCATTTGTAACGGTGAAGATAACCAGGTTTCACACCCACCGCGTAAAAATCAAGTTTTACGCTCAGTGGGTAAGAACCAAATTTTACGCTCAGTTCATAAGAATGAGACTCCCGTTCGTAATGGGGCAGACTCTAAAGCTTGTGCTTCTGGGTGTAAGAATCAGTCTTCCGTCGGTGACGTGGTAGGCCCAAATAAATTACGCTCCTCGCGTAAAACAAAATCTTCCGTTGGAAACGTAGCAGATAACAAGATTTTACGTTCCATGCGTAAAGATAAATCTCCTGTCTATGACAGTATAGATGAAATTCACAAAGATGCTCACATGTCGAATGTGAATGTATCTAAACGTGTGCAGCGTAAAAATATTGTTGGTAAAACTTCCGTTCTACACCAATGACCTTCTTATACTGCTTTATGCAAGGTACCAAATTTATAAATCACACGCCAGGAAAATGGAGTCCTGCGTGCTAAATCTTAAGATTTACGCACACAATTCCAAACGCGTAGAAATGTACAATTTGGTTCTGCGAATGCAGCCAGTAATCTTCTTTATACACAAGGGACTAAACGTTTTTCCACCCCCAATGTAACAAAGAAGAATACTTCATCCACTCCTTCTGACTTACGTGAATTGCTAATGCAAAAGCGTAAGAATAGACAATCTTCGGTGACATTCCTCCAAGAAAAACATCTTTGTGAATACCACCAGGTTGTGATCAACTGTTGTTGTTCGGCTTCAAGACGATCAGTTTTTGATCGATTGAGTTTCAATGTACCTCCACATCAAGCTGAAGACCAAGAACATGAACCGCCATATGTGTCAGTCAACATGGCATCTCATACTAACAGAGGACTGTAGAAGCATAGAATTTCACAACCAGAAAGCCCATGCGCCAGACACTACACGCGCCAGAACTCAGACGAAGAACTTCACAGCAAAGTCAATAACTATAGACATTTGAAGAAGGACTTTTTATTTATATATAAAAGTCTATTACATGTCTAGAAAAGGCTGTACAAAGGAGAATTTCTACAAAGGAAAGAGCCTAAGACTACAGCCAACGGCCATCATGCGCCTTCAGATAAGGGCAGCGGCCACCATGCGTCTCCAGATAGGCGTAGCATCACTATGCGCCACCAGTAAGGCGCAGCAGATATCATGCGCCTCCATCCAGGCGCATCCCATCATCTCTCCAGCAGCTCAGTTATGTGCATCCCTTCAGCCAAATTCTTCCAGCCAGGCTCACCTGGCCGAGCAGAGCCCAGTTATGTGCCGCTCTTCCAACCAGGCTCGCCCGATAAATGCTTCGACACAAAGCATTTAACCCTCTGGCTGGAACCAAGGAAGAGAAGAGCACCGCAAATGCTGTGGCCAGGGGAGGCTTCGAAAGAGCCTCCAAAGCCGAAGGAAGACCGTGATCGAAACCACGGCTAAAGGAGCAGCTTTCGACACGATCAAAGTGGGGAAACCCCACTTTGCAGGAAGAAAGAGCCTTGCACCGCCATTTCGATCTACGGCTCTTCCGGAATAACGGAGACGAGGCTCGAGCATCCCTATCTTTGGATGCAACAGGCACCTTCCGCCTGCCTCAGAAGCCCTCGACTCCGTCTTTTGGATGTAACAGTCACCTTCAAGTGCATCAAAGACAACGCAGCGTCTCATCTTCACCCTCGGGAGCACTTCGTCAGCAGAAAGCACCCGTATGTTCAAGTTCATATTGGAAGTACGTGAGGGAATGAGAAGCAAATCTTCTCTCCATGCCACTATTTATAGGCCGGGCAGATCAAACCCACGCGCCAAGTGGATGGCCCTCCGAATTCCGTGCAATGAATTTACATTAAATGGATGAACCGGACGCCTCGAATTCAGCCAAACGGCTATTTATAGCACTCGAAGAGCGAGACAGCCGCATCATTAAAAGACATGTCCGATGCGCCAGCCAGACAGCGTATCACACGGACGCGCCCTTCGGCATTAGGCGCATCACACAGACGTGCCCTACAGTACTCGGCACATTATAGAGGGTGCGCCCCCACACATCTCCATACCGAGTGGAACGCCAACCGACGCGCCCACTCAGCTGTCCATCGAACGTCACCAACATTAAATGCTGAACTGACAGAGTTGGCAGCACGCCTCCCAAAGTCTGAACAGTTGACAGCTTTATTCAGAAAACGAAGCGTCGGCAACGTCAGCATCATCATGACTCTATTCCGACGGCTACTGCCACGTGGCCACCCGCATGCGCCTCTACGACCATGCGTCCACACCCGCATGCACCTCTACGGCCATGCGTCCAAACCAGCATGCGCCTCAAAAGCCATGCGCCTCAGACCCTTCACTGATCCCTAAAGACAGAAGAAGAGTCTCCGGTTGAAGTTTTGCATGCGCCTCAAAAGCCATGCGCCCCAGACTGATCTCTGATCCCGAAAGACAGAAGGAAAGTCGCCTGCATGCGCCTCAAAAGCCATGCGCCCCAAATGGTTTGTAACTCCTAAAGGTTATGAGCCGCAGCCTCCTCCTGCGCCCAATCCAAGGCGCAGCCCACCAGATCACTCCTCTCCACCAAATCCGAGATCTTCGAACCATGAGTCGACGACACGTGTCTTTTGACTCAACTCATCCAAGATTTTAGCAACGGAAAGATCTTCTCCCTGCTACGTGCCGGCTCACAACAGCAGTATGAAGAGTTCTCCCCCTCGATCAGGGCGCAGCATCCATGCGCCTCCATCAGCAACCTCCACGTGGCGTTCCCACACCGGCGCATCCTACATGCGCGCATGAGCAGCTAGCCTGCAAAACTATAAATAGAAGGATCATCTCCTTCACACACACACAGAGACTCAGAACATAAGACTCACAGAGAATCCACAACAGAGAATCACCGGAGAGGCAGTTCTAGACACTCAACGTCTTCCTCCTCTCAGCAAGCTCCAGCACCCAGAGTAATCAACACCTTCAGAGAACCGATAACCGCCGTCAGCCGGTCAACGGAGTCAACGCATTACCACTCGCTCCATTGGCACTAAGGACCCAGCTTAAACAAAAGTGTACTCCTAGGACTACATCTAAGTCCTATATTGTATCACTGTTCTGTTTGTATTAAGATTTCAATCAAAACAATTTTAATGGCAAACAAGCTGGCGACTCTGCTGGGGACCTCTTTCTCCTCTACCGAGAAAGTCGTATCACAGGCCGACGACGTGAAGGTGGGCTCCTCCCACAAGATGCTGGTAGTGCGCCTCAATCAACAGGCGTACGAGGAGTTCATTTCTGAAGGAAGTGCGAGTCCTTCGAAGCGGCTGTCGAAGCCGAAGAAGACCCGCGCAGTCTGGGTGCGCAAAGTCGACGCCTCGGGCACCACCGTTGAAGGGGATGCGCCCGTCCAGCCTTCCCTTCCTGCTGACGTCCTCAGCAGTCAAGGTGCGCCCGCTGATGCAGCGCATCTCTCGGGGAAGCGTGCGGCTGACCACGTTCCCCAGCCATCTTCCTCTCAGGCGAGAAAGATACGTCGACTGAGCAGGGGCGCAGCCAATGCCCCGCGCATTACTTCTGATACGCCACAACGAGCCTCTGTCTTCGACAGACTCACTCGCTGTAACGGCGAGGAGAATTTGGATGCTGAGTACTATGCGCCCCAGCGGGCTGGTACGAAGAAATCCAAGGCGGCACGGGCCACGCGCCACAAACATGCTATGCCAGCAGCCGGCCAGAGGCACGCGCTTACAATCACGCGCGCTGCCGATGGCAAGCTGTACAAGGTTGACTCAAGTGCTCCCGCACCGACAACGAGTCGACCTTCAAAGTCCTTATCTCACTTGGGCGCATTCACTGCGTGCACAACTAAGCCGAGAGAGGCAAACTCAGTGGTCTTGAACTCCCGCGTCTCCTCTGGTTGTGCGTTTGAGGTCCGTTCAAGTCACTTCAAATGCTGTGGTTCCTCCACTACTGATCGTGATGCCTGCTTGGTATTAGATCAGGGGGTGCAGCACTCACCCGACCACCCCGGCGCTTGGCTCTGCCATGCGCCTGAGAGGGGTGTGAGGGTAGCACTCTCCTCCAACGACTTGCGCAACGTGATCACTCACAAGCGCCGGTCAGGAGAGTTGACCAACAAGCACGATGCGCCTCTCACGGGGCACACTTGTGCAGTGGTCACCATCAACTGCTGTTGCAAGACGGCAGTACCGCCAAAGCAGTCGGTCTTCCAACGGCTACAATCATCGACACCCCTCCGACATCGCCTTGGGACGAAGGTGTCAGCAAAAGAGGAACTAAAGATTACGTCATGCAACGTGATCTCCAATTCCTCATCTGTCCGGAAGACGACTGCCAATTCCTCGTCTTCATCCAAAAGCCAGCCGAGGAAAACCAAGGCAGCTGTCACGACCTCTGGAGTGTTCGAAGGCACTCGGTCGAGGAAGAAGTCCTTGGAGGAAGCTGGGGGTAGCTAGACCCTTGTCGAGCCTCCTTCCGAAGACGAAGATGTCCAAAGCACAGCTGCGGCGGATCTTCATCAAGGCGAAGATGGCCTCCCTGAAGCCCCTCAAAATGACGATGTCCTCCAGGACACCGCCGGGGGTAGTGCTGAAAACGAAGAGGCCCTTCAAGACAGAGCTGAGGGCAGTCAGGCCCTTGCAGATGCGCCTGTCGAAGACGAACTCCAGAATGTGGCTGGGGGTGGCCAAACACCAGGAGAAGTAACTCTCCCACATGAGAGCGAGGCTGAGAGCGAAGCCTCAACTAATCCATCCACTTCCGGCCGTGTCATGACAGTATACATGACCGGGGGTGATCTTGAGGCTGATGCGCCGCCACAGGACATTGTCCAGCGCATAGACTCGCTAGAGGGAGGACTCAAAACCCTCTCTGCCTCATTGCAAGCACTGACTCAAGCAGTGTTTGAGATGCGGTCGGCCTTGATCAGGACACCTTCAAATGGTCCCGACCCAGGAGCCAATGGAGAGTCGAGTGTGCCCCTCCAGCGGACACCCTCAGACACAGAAGCACCCCGGACATCGGAGCCCTCAAACGCTCCACTCCAGGTAGTACCTCCTTTCCCGGCTCCTAGCTCCACGGAGGACGTGGTCGAAATGATCAAAGATCTGCGGGAGCGCTTCGAGTCCAAGAACAGGCAGGAGGAACGCCAGAAGATGGGCATTCCCCAGCCTTATCCCCTTGAGTGGAACAAGGTGGTTTATCCCCCAAAGTATAAACCACAAACACTCACGCCGTATGACGGGAAGGACTCTCCACGACGGTACCTGACGTACTTCCAGTCGCAGACAGGGCATTTTTGGAAGGAGGACGCACTCCTCACCAGCATCTTTGTTGGGGCCCTGAAAGGGGTGGCGTATGACTGGTACTGCAACCTCCCCGATAATTCCATATCGTCCTTCGACGACCTGACACGCCTCTTCCTCGACCGCTTCTACGACGGTGGAAAGGACATGACGATGGCGTCTCTCATTGAGATACGCCAGAAGGACAAGGAAACGGTTCGGGCATTCATCGAACGCTTCCGTCAGGCCTGCTTCAGGTTACCTCCAGGCATGCCAGAACATGCGCTTCTCTCTGCTTGCAGTATGAACATGCTGCCTGCAGTAAAGCTCTGGCTTAACTCTACTCCCCCTCCTGACTGGAGCTCCCTAATCATTGAAGCTGAAGCTGCAGAGAAGAAGGCGGCCAATGCACGTCTTCTGGGTGTTAGCTTCCCCGCCTTTGACGATAAGGGGAAAAAGTCCGCAACCAACAACTCCGGACGACAAACAAAGGGGAAACAGGCATTGACTGTTAATGCCTCGAAGGGCGCATCTGCGCCTACTCAAAAGCCTCTACTGGCACCAAGACCCAAGGAGGTTTATTCATTCAATGATGACGACACCCTGCAACTCTTTGAGATACTGAAGCAGGGTGACAAGATCAAGCTTCCGGACCCGAAGCGGCCCGATAAAGTCGGGAAGGTGGACAACCCAAGGTACTGTCACTACCATCGGTTTGTCGGACACCCGACTAAGGACTGCTACGTCCTCAAAAATTACATCCAGCGCATGATCAATGCGGATGTAATCTCCGTCGATTACGAAGAGAAGACGGTGTCAGCTAATGTGGTGTCACTTCAGTTCGGCACCTTGTCGCCGACTACCACACAAGATGGCGTCGTCCCCATCCCTAAGGCGACAATGGAGGTGGTGAATTTGCCACCCACCCGTGACAATGTGAGTGGACTTGTCCCACTCACCACATCTCGAGGAGAGGTCCTCTGGGTTCACCCCGACCTCGTCTCCGAGGTAACTCAACCGGAGGTACGCCCTACCTCTAAAGCAAAAGGCAGGAAGATCAAGTCTTGCCGCACGGTCTCTTCTTCAACGGAAGAGGCGCTTCCTGTGCAGACGCGTGCACAACAGAACTCCCAGCCCGGTGAAGCTGCCGCCGAAGTGGTGCCTCCTGGCACCATCCCTGAGGAGGGTCCATCCAAGCCCTCAGCAGCCAATAAACAAAAGCAAGTGGAGGCCCGTTTCGACAGACCTCTGCGGAAAGAAAATGCTTCGGGGGTAGCCAAGCCCCACAATTTTGACATTCTGGCACAACTGGCCAGTACTCCTGCACGCTTGTCTTTGTTCGAGCTCCTGCGTCTCTCCAAGGACTCCCGAGAAGCTCTCTGCGAAGCTCTGAAGGATGCCGAATCCTTTCTCAGTCAGGTCAAGCAACCTGAAGACCTACCAACTACTTGTGCACACTGTCATTGTGCGGATGAAGTTATCCCAAACATAACCTTCACCCAACAAGACATGCTGCTCAAGCATCACCGACATAACCGACCGTTGTATTACATAGGGTACATCGGTTCGGTAAAGGTGAGCAGGATTCAGATCGATCCGGGATCTTTCCTAAGCATCATTCCAAAGGCGCTGCTATCAAAGCTGGGGATCCCAATGTACCGGCTAGCGCCCTCCAATACGACCATCAGCGGCTTCAACGCCAGCAAGAGCGAGCCACTGGGCAAGATCCGGCTGAAGTGTCACATCGGCAGCCTCAAAACTGAGGTGACTTGTTATGTGGTGGATGCCGAGGTCAACTACAACATCTTACTCGGACGACCATGGTTACATGAGTACATGATGGTGCCCTCCACGCTCCACCAATGCATGAAATATGTATCCACCAACGGCGTCATCCGGACGGAGTTTGCAGATATCGATCCCTTCAAAGGGATTGAGGCCTACTTCACCGATTCCGACTTGTACAAGCCACTTGACGAGGAGGAAGCCAACGACGCCGATGATGAAGCAGAGACGGCAACAGAGCCGGACTTGGAGCCCGAAGCGACTCCTGACGCCCCCTTGAAAATCCGTCTGAAAGGGAGACCACCCCAGAAGGCGCCTCCAATGAGCATCAAGCTATCAGGAAAAGCGCCAGCTCGCGAAGCTCCCCTGAAGATACGCCTCAAGGGGAAGCCACCACAAACAGCGGCTCCCCTGGTGGTAAAATTACAAGGGAAGGCGCCACTCATCGAAGGTGCAACCGAGGCACCCCTCAAGGTGCGTCTTAAAGGCAAGCCGCCGCAGTCATCCAAGATGCCGGAGAGGGCTCACATAACCCTCTCAGACCCCAAAGTCAGAGCGGTGGAGGACTCTCCTGATCCGGCCCCAGTGCTTACAGACGAGGAGCTTGGCGAATATATCTCTGCTGATGTAGACACACCCTCCTTCGATAATATAATCCCACGGAATAAAATCTCGTACTTTATCAATAATAGAGTGTCTTTCAATTATTCTTGTCTTCCACACTGGAATGCCATGTATACATTAGACAACGCTCTACGGTCGTTGCAAACACAAGTAACGACCGTCTACCACAATCAAATAGTCCCGTCTCAAGGAGTCTTCATAGTCCCTCCACGAAGCCGAGACGAAGGCACCATCATCTCGGGCAAAATCGAGCATCGTCGGAACCTCCCGTCAATCGAGCCCGAACCTGATACCGGCAGAGTACAAGTCTATCGGTACACAGATGCGGCTAAGCACATCATCCAAAAGATGGGCTACGACCTGAAAAGCAATAAAGGCCTAAACTACGGCAAGGGTCGGCATCTCCCTGTCCGGCTTTCGATGCCCAATGGAAAGCCACAGGATTACTATAATCGGACTCGACGGGGGTTAGGCTATGTCACGTCGCCATCAACTCCAGAGAGTTCAGACGCAGAAGACATAGAACATTCCCACTCGTCGGAAGCATCGACGTGGGATTCCGATACCAGTATCGGATCAGTCTTCAGGAAAGTGCTGTCAGCTAACATGACATCGGCGCAACCTCAGAAAGATGAAGGCGAAGACCAACCGCCGGAACCCTTCGAAGAGGAACCCTGGGCTCAACGCCTAGGAGAATAATGTGAGTCTCGTTTTGAGTTACGAGAACCTCCCACCGAAGACGAAGTCGAGCAAATCGACCTCGGGGATGGGTCTTCTTCTAAACCCATCTTTATCAGCAAAAGCTTGGAAGGAGAAGACCGAGAATCTTTAGTCCAACTCGCTAAGGAATATATCGACGTCTTCGTCTGGAGCTACGAAGACATGCCGGGTCTCGATCCACAGATCGCGATGCATAGGTTGAACATCTTACCAGATGCCAAACCTATCAAACAACAACAGCGACGCTTCCGCCCGGACATCATGAACGCCATCGATCAGGAGGTGGACAAACTCTTGACCAGTGGCTTCATCCGTGAGGAACAACACCCGGACTGGGTAGCCAACATCGTCCCTGTCACCAAGAAGAACGGGAAGATACGAGTCTGTATCGACTTCAAGGACCTCAACTCTGCTTGCCCGAAGGATGAATTTCCGCTCCCAAACACCGATGTAATGATTGACAACACATGTGGCTTTGAACGCATGTCCTTCATGGACGGGTATTCAGGCTACAATTAAATCAAGATGTTCCCCGATGACGCAAAACACACGTCATTCAGGACTCCAAAGGGTGTTTTCTGCTACACAGTAATGCCCTTCGGCTTGAAGAACGCCGGTGCAACGTACCAGCGAGCTATGAGCACCATCTTCCGTCAACATCTTCGCAAGACAGTTGAGTGCTATGTTGACGATATCGCAGTCAAAAGCCGCCTCAAAAGAGATCACCTACAGGACCTAAAGACGGTCTTCAATCTCATGCGGGCACATCAACTCAAAATGAACCCCGCTAAATCCTTCCTGGGGGTTTCTAGCGGCAAATTCTTGGGCTTTGTCATCACGGCAAAAGGCATTCATGTCGATCCCGAGAAGACTAAAGCCATCCTTAACATGGACCCTCCGAAGAACCTTCGAGAACTTCGGGGCTTACAGGGACATTTGGCATACATCCGGAGGTTCATAGCAAACCTCTCCGGTAAATGTCAACCCTTTACTCAGCTCATGAAGAAGGGAGTCTCCTATGTCTGGACAGAGGAGTGCCAAAAGGCTTTCGACGACATCAAGGCTTACTTAACAAGCCCGCCAGTCCTAGTGGCACCTGTCGCCGGCAAACCATTCCTCCTCTACGTCCGTGTCATGGATCATTCCCTCGGCGCTTTGCTGGCTCAAAACAGCGATGCAGGCTACGAGCAAGCAATCTACTACCTCAGTCGAACACTCATCGGGGCCGAACATCGGTACAACCCCGTTGAAAAGGAGTGCTTGGCTTTGGTGTTTGCCATTCAGAAGACTCGTCATTACGTCTCGGGCCAGACAATTCACGTCATCTCCCGAGTCAATCCGCTCAGAGTTCTCATGACGAAGCCAGGGTCATTAAACTCCCGGCTGGCTACATGGGCGATCCTACTAACACCATACAACATGGTGTTTGTCCCGCAGAAGGCAGTCAAGGGTCAAGCTCTGGCTGACTTTTTAGCTGCACACCCCATCCCAGAATCTTCAAAACTCTATGAAGACATCCCGGATGAAGTCCAAGAATCAAACGTCACTGAAGAAAGCCCCGTTTGGCGGATGTTCTTCGATGGCGCTTCAAGAACGGGCCCCAATGGCCAAATCATCGCAGGAGTGGGGGTAGTCTTAGTCTCCCCCGATCAGCTGGTCATCCAGCGCGCATACTCCCTTTCGAAGCCGTGCTCCAATAATGTTGCTGAGTACAATGCACTCGTCATGGGACTCCAGCTAGCACAACAGCTGGGGGTGGATCATCTGGAAGCCTACGGCGACTCGAAACTCGTCGTAAACCAGATTCGGGGGCAATACGAGGTTCGCCATGAAGATTTGATCCCTTACCATGAAGTTGCATTGAACATCATTTCAACCTTCACTGGGTTCTTCATCGAACATGTACCCCGCCTATAAAACTTGGAGGCTGACGCTCTAGCTGGCCTCGCAGCCTCATTGGCCGCGCCCCTTGGGACTCAACACTATGTCACGGTAACTGGCCGAGACTTGATTTGTCCCAGACACAACCTACGTTTGCAAATGGCTCACGCCATGCCGACAAATACTGGGGTTAATATCCGAGACTGGAGGTTCCCGTTCATCGACTTTGCTGTCTACGGAATCCTTCCAGAGGACCCGAAGGAAGCCGTCTCAGTCAGGAGACGCTCTCTTCGATTCTACTACAATACAGCCACTAAAATGCTGTACCGACGCTCCTTCGACGGGCTTCTCCTTCGATGCCTGTCTAACGAAGAAGCGGCCGAAGCTCTTCGAGAAGCTCATGACGGAACTTGCGGCGCTCACCAACCAGGGCCTAAGTTGCAAGATCGACTGTGACGTATGGGCTACTACTGGCTAACCATGGTTGCCGACGCAGTGGAATATGCTAAGAAGTGCCATGCATGCCAACTTCATGCAGACTTCATACATACACCATCTGAACCTCTACATCCTACAGTCGCCTCCTGGCCATTCGAAGCCTGGGGCATGGACATTGTAGGGCCAATCACCCCTCCTTCATCGAGAGGACACCGCTTCATCCTGGCCATCACCGATTACTTCTCCAAATGGGCGGAAGCAGTCCCACTAGCAGAAGTAAAAAGCTCCAGGGTGGTCAGCTTTATCAAACACCATGTCATTTACCGTTTTGGGGTACCCCGGCGAATCATCCATAACAATGGTCCTCAGTTTATCAGCCACATTTTCAGCAGGTTCTGTGACAAGAATCGCATTCAAAACGTGGCCTCAACCGCCTACAATCCGGCAGCAAACGGATTGGCCGAGGCATTCAACAAAACTATCGTCAGGCTACTCAAAAAAGTCGTGTCATCCAACAAACGCGACTGGGACGAAAAGCTTGGCGAATGCCTTTGGGCCTACCGCACAACGGTACGGACCCCAACAGGCAACACTCTATTCTCCCTGGTCTACGGGAGCGAAGCAGTACTGCCTCTCGAGATACAGATACCTTCGCTCCGCGTGGCAATCACAAACGATCTCACAGAAGAAGACAATCAACGTCGTCGTCTGCGGGAATTGGAGGCACTTGACGAAAAGCGTCTCCTAGCTCAACAACGCATCGAACTTTACCAAGCCCGTATATCACAGGCTTTCAACAAGAAGGTCAAGCAAAGAACTTTCCAAGTTGGCGACCTAGTTTTAGCAGTCAGAAGGCCAATGGTGTTAACTCACAAGACACCAGGGAAGTTCGAGCCCAAATGGGAAGGACCCTTCATCATTGAGACGGTATACTCAAACGGTGCTTACCGGCTCGCCAAACCCAATGGGGACTTGTTCATGATGTCCATCAACGGCAAGTTCCTAAAGAAGTACTACTCTTGACATCCTCCAAGACATGTATTTCCCCAAACAACCTCTTTTCACAAAATCAATCGCTTCCGGAACCCAGCTGTTCCGTGGCATCCTTCCGTAGAAAGATAACCACGTCCACATTACCTCTGAGTTGTCTCTCTACATCCTACAAAGCGGAACCTTACACTTCGTGAGCTTATGCTATCCTTCATGTTTACCACGTCCACATTACCTCTGAGTAAACATCCCGTACAAACAACTCCTGCGTTGTCGTACATTGATCGCAGAACTTCCACGTCCACATTACCTCTGAGTTGTTCAGCGTATCCCCCAGGATCATTCCTACCACGTCCATAAACACCTCTGGGTAGGAAGATTCTATCATTTGAACCTAATGATTGCCATGTCCACATTACCTCTGAGCAAACATGTTGGTTCCTTTATACTTATTATCTGTACCTAAAAACCAAGGTGCGCAAAAGATAATAGGTCCACATAAATCATCAAGTTCATGAAATCAAAAATGAACACATCAAAGAGATAGTGTATTTCTTTATTTTTTTTTAAAAAAAGGAGTACAGAAATACGCTATTTCCCCAGCAAGAGTTGCAAAAAACACATAAAAAAGAAGAGAAGCTACAATCCCCGATCCTCCCCAGGGTGGGACGAGAGTTCTCTGACTCGACGTCTCAGGTCGGCAGTGCGAGTTTCCACAGTCGCCTGGACTCGCAACTCGGCTTCTTGACGCATTAACCCGACAGCCTCAGCGGAAGTTTTACTCTCATACTTCTCATCAAGCTGTCGTCGCTGCTGAGCCAAAGCAAGGGTCCGCTGAGTAAGAGTCGTTTCCTCCTGCTTGAATGCCACGTATTCAGCCAGGACACGCTCAGCCTCTAGTTGAAGTTGGGCCCGCTGGTCTTCAAGACGGCGCATCTGAGCATCAACCTCTGCGATGTTAGCATCCACCGCAGCCCGCTTCTCCGTCGTCTTCTTCATAGATTGAGACAGCTGCTCCACCGCAGCCTCAGTCCCAGCCACTTCACGCTCCCAACTGCTCACCTCGGCTCGATGGGAAGCCTCGATCTCAGCCATCGACTTTCCTATCTCTGTATCTATCAAGACCGAGAGGTTATTTCGTTGGATGCGCTGCAGTTCCGCGAGCCGCTCGTCCAGCTCCATCACCGAAACCTCCAGAATTTCGGCCATATGGTCATGGCCCTGGTGAGTGCGGATCAGCTCGATACAAGGCATTGCCAAAGCTTTTGCTGTCGCAAAGCTTTCCTTGCCATCCATCACTGCAGATACTCCTTTCTCCAGCATTTTGTACACTCCCTCGACGAGGAACTTCACATACTCGTCGGCATCCGCCAGCACCTGCGGCGTCATAGCAGGAGTTGGGGGAGCTACTACAGTTTGCGGACCGGAGGAAGATCCGCCAACCTCGATCTGAGAGGTTTGAACCTCGGCAGCAATAGGCTCTTCATCAACAGGGGCCAGACTGCTAGCCCGAGGTGCCGAAGGAACAGAAGGAGCCGGCGCATGCGTCGTGATAGTACCCCAAGTAGAAGGAGCAACAGAGGGTTCCACACCCTTACCCTTCTCAAGTCCGGAGAAATCACCGACGTCAACGGCTACCTCTTCCCCCGACATTCTATCAGCATCAGCCACCTCCCCCGGCAAAACGGGGAGGTCAACATTTATCTCCTGGCCAGCCCCAGGAGACAAGACCGGCAGAAGAGTCTCATTCTTCTCAAGTCCCTCTACAGGGACAGAATCTGTCGCTACCCGCCTGATCGGTAGCCATCTCTATGTCCATGGTTGAAGCCAAGGAAGGATTCGGCAATGATTCAGCCGACCTCCCTTCATCATGACCAGGAGGGGAATCAACCCTCTCCTCTATCCCCACTGCTTCTGCTGCCCCCGCAACAGACTCCTGCAGCTCCGGAGCGGTGTCATCGGAAGATGATAAACTCCATTCCTCTTCATCACCAGGAAGCTGCGCACTTGCTAAACCTTCGATATGTGAAGCCTCCGCTGTGGCCTTCGCCACCTCGGAAGCTGCTGCACCCTCAGGTTCCCTCCTGACCGGAACCTCCACGATAACAGTATCCTCCGGATCTTCCTCCATGAGAGACATCATTGTCGGTGGGATACGCACTCCAGACGAGCTCGCCATCTCTTCTCGCCTACTCCCACCCGACTTTGGAGTACGAGGTTTTCTTTTTAGCGGCTCCTACAAAAGAAGATGGGATCTCGTAAGTGGCGGAACCAAAATCAGATTTAGTAGGATGTCCTTACCTCTTCGGACGCCGAATCCGATGACACCGTCGGTAACGATGCCTTCTTCTGCTTCTTCGACACAAGAGATTCAGCCCCTGTATCTGCACATCGTTTCGGTCGATCGCCCGAGGGTTCTGCTTGTGATGCGGAGGGGGCACTCCGTTGACCCACCCCTGACGGACGATGCGGCCAAGCCTTCCCTGGCGTATCCCCAGTCGCTGCTAACTGGGTGCCTGCGATAAGGCTGGTCTTCCTGTCATATCCGGAGGGCGGGGCAGCCATAACACAGTAAAATTTGGCGGCCGAGTAAAGAATGGGCGGCCGCGGATCGGGGACGGGCAACGTAAAACGAGCTCCGGTACATCCGGCATTATAGTAATGCCAAGCTCGTGCACCGTCCAACAAACTTCCAACATACCCCAAGGTATTACTGGGGTTATCCAACATCATCTGAGCATAACCAAATTGCCGCGCAAAATGGCTCGGCAAGTACGGTTCCAGGTAGCACTGATTCCGGTTCCGGTACACCAGATGGGACGGCCGGATATTTTGCAACCAGCGGAATCCCCATTGAGGCAGAGTGGTAGTACCTTCGCCCAGGTCCCGTAAATCCTCGTTGGCCTCAAAACCCAAATAGATGGGACCAACTTTGGTGATCTCCCAACCCTGAAGACGGGATAAACCTTTCTACAAACCGGGACACCAGTATGCGACCAGCTCCTCCGATGGAAACGACGAAGGAATGCATCTCCAGCTTTATAATCTCCTTCCGAGCCTGGGCTCATCACACTGGGCTGATGCAGAATCAGCCATCCCATCAATAGTGAACGGCAGTTCGGCACGCGGGAAGTTATTGTTTCGGCCTCTGTCATGAATCACATTTCCAGCAAACTCTCTCAAACCTCGCTGCAGGTTACATACCATTGCGGGAAGAAGAGCCAAACGCCGACCGAAAACCAGCTTCACGGCTGGCAGGATTAAGTTTCGGGTTACCCTCTCTACGGCACCGGATCCGCCCGCAATACGCAATCCCAGAGCCATATCATCAGGTAGGATGCCACAACCCGCCTTGGGTGACATCCGATAAGCAAGATGCCAGAAGCAGCTGTAGGAGTGCATCTGACTGCTGGTCCTCATTTCCTCGGGGATTTTCTCCCCTAACCTGTTCATTTCGGACAACACTTCGCTACGAGAGAGCGCCGGTGGAGTGGAAAATTGTGAGGGATCTCCTTGTCTTGTCTAAAGACATGATCTCTCCAAGCGGTCACATGAGGCTACGTCCGTTCCTATCCCTCTGCATATAGTAATGATGACTCGCCACTTCCTTGAAGACGGCCGTCATCTCCTCAGCCCTGTCCCCCAGGATTTGAAGTTCCTCGTTGGTGGGAAAGTACTCTTCATAGGGTTCCGACCCCCAGGGAGTTTTGACACCTCGTACATCTCATGAAGTGCGAACCCTAATTCCCCCACCGGGGTAAAGAAGGTCCCCGTATGGAAAACATCTCCAGGAGTGCGAGGAACATGTGCCTATTAAGATCAACACCTGCCTGGGTAGCACGGATCGCGGCAGTCAACCCGATCTCTCGGAGCTCAGTCTGAAACCGCGACAAGATCCAGAGCGTCAGTTTATCCCATTTGGAGACGTAATGGCACCAACCCTCCACCCGAAACTCTCTGTCGGGTAGGAACGTTCCATCAAAAACATACGATGTGTAAAAGTCGAAGCATTATAAGCAAACTATCAATGGGTACATCACTGAGAGGCTCCCAGGACGTAAAGTCCGCCAAGTGTAAGAGACCCAGACCGTACAACGGTCAAAGCATCCCTTTGGTCGGAAGTAGATCAATTTGGATGACACCAGTCACGCTCCCCCCTGAGAAGGGGTAACTCCCAAGAATTCTCTCTGGGAAACAAGGCGACAGAAGGACGTCAAAGGCCACTGACGTTCAGTTGCTTAACATTCATATGCACTCCATTCGCAGTAAAGAACCAGTCCTCCTTGACCTTCAGTACTGACGAATCAGTAGAAGTGAGACGGTCTCCAAACAGGAACAGGCTTCAAGAAGGTCACTTTATCAGATGTGGAGGGTTTAATGACTCGCGCTCCATCATCCGTTTGAGGAACCAATACTGCTGTTCACGGATTAGGGTCATTCTCTCAGGAGGCTGATCCAGCATAAGAGCATCTTGAGCAGGGTTATCACTTCCTCGTTATGCTCTACCCATTTGGTGAAGGGCCTCCAAGAAACTTCACTCAAAGGCGGGATTGCCATCGACACTAGTAAAAAAATCAAAAAAGTCAGAAGAGAACACAAATGTGTCTAAAGGAGAAAACTGCGGCGCATCACCAGGGTTTAAACCCATGCGCGTCAGCAGTATAGCCTCGCGCATCATCAGGGTTTGAACCCATGCGTCAGCAGTATAGCCTCAGCGCATCACCAGGGTTTAAACCCATGCGCGTCGGCGGCAAAGGCGCGGCACTCATTAAAGACTCAAGGCCTATGTGCGTGGCGTACGGACTGAGACTTACCAACCCCTCCGGCCGAACTTCGACAGGCCGACGAGGAACGATAGCCGCCGCAACTTCCGCGGGCTCCTCGCTTTCTTTCCTCTTGCCGGCGGCAGCGCCGCGAGGAGTCTTGGGAGCCATTCTCTCGAAGAAGGGTAAGTTAGGGTTTTTGAAGAAGAAACTCAAAAGAAGCAGAGGCACAGAGAAGAAGAACCCTTTCTCTCTCCAACTCTTACCTATTTATAGGGCTTGGTCGCACGCGTGAACAGATGACGTATGATCTCAGCCGTCGCCTCGGTTCTGCAAGGATAGCAGCAAATAAAACCAAAAGATCATCATAATTTTCGGTTACCGAGGCATCATCATCAACTGAGAAGAGCATGCGCCCGAACAAGCATGCGCCCAGAAATCATGCGCCCTGACCTCCATGCTTCTTATTTCAAAGTATTCCAAAACTTATTCAAAGTTTTGAAAACTTTGAAGGGGGTCTTGTAGAAGCATGGAATTTCACAACCAGAAAGCCCATGCGTTGAGACACTACACGCGCCGAAACTCAGACGAAGAACTTCACAGCAAAGTCAAAACTATAGACATTTGAAGAAGGACTTTTTATTATATATAAAAGTCTATTACATGTCTAGAAAAGGCTGTACAAAGGAGAATTTCTACAAAGGAAGAGCCTAAGACTACAGCCAGCGGCCATCATGCGCCTTCAGATAAGGGCAGCGGCCACATGCGTCTCCAGATAGGCGCAGCATCACTATGCGCCACCAGTAAGGCAGCAGATATCATGCGCCTCCATAGGCGCATCCATCATCTCTCCAGCAGCTCAGTTATGTGCATTCCTTCAGCCAAATTCTTCCAGCCAGGCTCACCTGGCCGAGCAGAGCCAGTTATGTGCCGCTCTTCCAACCAGGCTCGCCCGATAATGCTTCGACACAAAGCATTTAACCCTCTGGCTGGAAAGGAAAGAGAGAAGAGCACCGCAAATGCTGTGGCCAGGGGAGGCTTCGAAAGAGCCTCCAAAGCCGAAGGAAGACCGTGATCGAAACCACGGCTAAAGGAGCAGCTTTCGACACGATCAAAGTGGGGAAACCCACTTTGCAGGAAGAAAGAGCCTTGCACCGCCATTTCGATCTACGACTCTCCGGAATAACGG
This sequence comes from Iris pallida, assembly GCA_029216955.1. NCBI lineage: Eukaryota > Viridiplantae > Streptophyta > Magnoliopsida > Asparagales > Iridaceae > Iris > Iris pallida. The sequence continues at coordinate 3,171,545 of JANAVB010008197.1, forward strand.
AGAGAGGCTCGAGCATCCCTATCTTTGGATGCAACAGGCACCTTTCGCCTGCCTCAGAAGCCCTCGACTCCGTCTTTTGGATGTAACAGTCACCTTCAAGTGCATCAAAGACAACGCAGCGTCTCATCTTCACCCTCGGGAGCACTTCGTCAGCAGAAAGCACCCGTATGTTCAAGTTCATATTGGAAGTACGTGAGGGAATGAGAAGCAAATCTTTCTCCATGCCACTATTTATAGGCCGGGCAGATCAAACCCACGTGCCAAGTGGATGGCCCTCCGAATTCCGTGCAATGAATTTACATTAAATGGATGAACCGGACGCCTCGAATTCAGCCAAACGGCTATTTATAGCACTCGAAGAGCGAGACAGCCGCATCATTAAAAGACATATCCGATGCGCACAGACAGCGTATCACACGGACGCGCCTTCGGCATTAGGCGCATCACACAGACGCCCTACAGTACTCGGTGCATTATAGAGGGTGCGCCCCCACACACTCCATACCGAGTGGAACGCCAACCGACGCGCCCACTCAGCTGTCCATCGAACGTCACCAACATTAAATGCTGAACTGACATAGTTGGCAGCACGCCTCCCAAAGTCTGAACAGTTGACAGCTTTATTCAGAAAACGAGCGTCGGCAACGTCAGCATCATCTGACTCTATTCCGACGGCTACTGCCACGTGGCCACCCGTATGCGTTTCTACGACCATGCCCACACCCGTATGCGCCTCTACGGCCATGCGTCCAAACCAGCATGCGCCTCAAAAGCCATGCGCCTCAGACCCTTCACTGATCCCTAAAGACAGAAGAAGAGTCTCGGTTGAGTTTTGCATGCGCCTCAAAAGCCATGCGCCCCAGACTGATCTCTGATCCCGAAAGACAGAAGGAAAGCGCCTGCATGCGCTCAAGCCATGCGCCCCAAATGGTTTGTAACTCCTAAAGGTTAGAGCCGCAGCTCCTCCTGCGCCCAATCCAAGGCGCAGCCCACCAGATCATCCCTCCACCAAATCCGAGATCTTCGAACCATGAGGCGACGACACGTGGCTTTTGACTCAACTCATCCACCAAGATTTCAGCAACGGAAAGATCTTCTCCTGCTACGTGCCGGCTCACAACAGCAGTATGAAGAGTTCTCCCCCTCGACAGGGCGCAGCATCCATGCGCCTCCATCAGCAACTCCACGTGGCGTTTCCACACCGGGCATCCTACATGCGCGCATGAGCAGCTAGCCTGCAAAACTAAATAGAAGGTCATTCCTTCACACACACAGAGACTCAGAACATAAGACTCACAGAGATCCACAACAGAGAATCACGGAGAGGTAGTTCTAGACACTCAACGTCTTCCTCTCTCAGCAAGCTCCAGCACCCAGAGTAATCAAACACCTTCAGAGAACCGATAACCGCCGTGCAGCGGTCACGGAGTCAACGCATACCACTCGCTCCATTGGCATAGGACCCCAACTTAAACAAAAGTGTATCCTAGGACTACATCTAAGTCCTATATTGTATCACTGTCTGCTTTGTATTAAGATTTCAATCAAAACAATTTTATGGCAAACAAGACGACGTCCAAGACGGAACACGTCCCAAACTCCAAGTCAAAACAGTTAAACAGGCTTCTGATTCCTTTGAAGAGATAAGAATACTCGATCAAGAAGCGAAGACATTACAGACTTCTGATTCAGAGGCTGGGGGTACTCAATCTTTTGAGTCTGATACCGATAGCATGGATTCGTATTCTATACAAACCTTCTGTATCTCAGAGCGGTTGAATCCTATGCTGTTGGAGATGAGCCCAGAGACGTCATCTGCTAATACAGAACAACGTCTCACTGCTGTTGAACAATCACTGAAGGATATGCTTAACATGGTGCAAATATGTATCAAATAATTTTGAATCAGCAAACTGCTCAAACCGACAGCAGTGACACCGGCACCAGTAGCGCACAAACTCAAGATAGTCAAGGGGCTGAAATACCTTTGAATATTCAAGAGACCCGCTGCTAATCAAATTGCATCTCGAATCCATTCTTCCAGAAGATGTACCACCTCCAGTGGGGGTCATGGTGCATCCAACGACTACTCAGTCATGTGCTTCCTCAAACCAGTGAAGCCATTCAAGCGTGCGTGAACTTAAAGCACAGTTTGAAGTTTTGAGGCACAAGATTCAACTCCAGAGGCTAGGGATTAAGCAACTTATCCTTCTCATTGGAATGACGTACCCTTTCCACCGAAGTTCGCCAACACTCCATGGTTTGTTCGAGAAAAGCATCTCCCAGTCATATATCAATTACTTTGATATTATGACTGTACACTTGCGAAAAATGAGCTCTTCTCACCGAATGTTTAGGATGTCTGACGGGTTCAGCTTACGACTGGTATCGCAGCTTACTGATAACTCTATTTCGTCTTTTGACGAATTCAAAGCAATGTTCCTTCCCGCTTCTATGAAGGAGGTATGGACATGAACATGTCCTCCTGATAAAAATTAAACAAAAGAGAAGAAAGATACTCGGACATTTCATTGAACGCTTCCGACAGGCTACTCTAAAGATGCCTCCTGGTATGCCAGATTCAGCGTTGATGACACATGCAAGATGAATCTGCGACCATCCATCGCTGTTTCACGGGTTCCCAATCATATCTGGGGCTTCGTTCTAGCAGCGGTTTTGCGCGAACAATGGTAGGTTGGCTCGCGAACATGGGATGATTTCGGTCAGAAGATAAAGGAAAGAAAATAATCCTGGCAATAATCCCGGCAATCGTAATGTGAAAGGAAAAGATACTCTTATGGTCAATCTTTCCAAGAGCAAGACGACATTAAGCAATCAAGAATCTTCCAAGCCAAAGGAAGAATACTCCTTTGACGAAAGCGATCTCCCAGGGAGATTCCA
>JANAVB010008197.1:3174458-3319458 GCA_029216955.1 Iris pallida
GCCAACACCGCCTTGGTGGGACATCGATAAGCAAGATGCAGAAGCAGGTAGGAGCGTGCATCTGACTGCTGGTCCTCATTTCCTCGGGTTTTTCTCCCCTAACCTGTTCATTTCGGACAACACTTCGCTACGAGAGAGCGCGGTGAGTGGAAAATTGTGAGGGATCTCCTTGTCTTGTCTAAAGACATGATCTCTCCAAGCGGTCACATGAGGCTAGTCCCGTTCCTATCCGTCTCTGGCATATAATGATGACTCGCCACTTCCTTGAAGACGGCCGTCATCTCCTCAGCCCTGTCCCCCAGGATTTGAAGTTCCTCGTGGTGGGAAAAGTACTCTTCATAGGGTTCCGACCCCCAAGGAGTTTGACACCTCGACATCTCATGAAGTGCGAACCCTAATTCCCCCACCGGGGTAAAGAAGGTCCCCGTAGGATATCAAACATCTCCAGGAGTGCGAGGAACATGTGCCTATTAAGATCAACACCTGCCTGGGTAGCACGGATCGCGGCAGTCAACCCGATCTCTCGGAGCTCAGTCTGAAACCGCGACAAGATCCAGAGCGTCAGTTTATCCCATTTGGAGACGTAATGGCACCAACCCTCCACCCGAAACTCTCCTGTCGGGTAGGAACGTTCCATCAAAAACATACGATGTGTAAAAGTCGAAGCATTATAAGCAAACATATCAATGGGTACATCACTGAAGAGGCTCCCAGGACGTAAAGTCCGCCAAGTGTAAGAAGACCCAGACCGTACAACGGTCAAAGCATCCCTTTGGTCGGAAGTAGAATCAATTTGGATGACACCAGTCATCGCTCCCCCCTGAGAAGGGGTAAGCTCCCAAGACATTCTCCTCTGGGAAACAAGGCGACAGAAGGACGTCAAAGGCCACTGACGTTCAAGTTGCTTAACATTCATATGCACTCCATTCGCAGTAAAGAACCAGTCCTCCTTGACCTTCAGTACTGACGAATCAGTAGAAGTGAGACGGTCTCCAAACAGGAACTCAGGCTTCAAGAAGGTCACTTTATCAGATGTGGAGGGTTTAATGACTCCGCGCTCCATCATCCGTTTGAGGAACCAATACTGCTGTTCACGGATTAGGGTCATTCTCTCAGGAGGCTGATCCAGCATAAGAGCATCTTGAGCAGGGTTTATCACTTCCTCGTTATGCTCTACTCCCATTTGGTTGAAGGCAGCCTCCAAGAAAACTTCACTCAAAGGCGGGATTGCCATCGACACTAGTAAAAAAATCAGAAAAAAGTCAGAAGAGAACACACAAATGTGTCTAAAGGAGAAAACTGCGGCGCATCACCAGGGTTTAAACCCATGCGCGTCAGCAGTATAGCCTCGGCGCATCATCAGGGTTTGAACCCATGCGCGTCAGCAGTATAGCCTCAGCGCATCACCAGGGTTTAAACCCATGCGCGTCGGCGGGCAAAGGCCGCGGCACATCATTAAAGACTCAAGGCCTATGTGCGTTGGCGTACGGACAATGAGACTTACCAACCACCTCCGGCCGAACTTCGACAGGCCGACGAGGAACGATAGCCGCCGCAACTTCCGCGGGCTCCTTCGCTTTCTCCTTCCCCTTGCCGGCAGCGCCGCGAGGAGTCTTGGGAGCCATTCTCTCGAAGAAGGGTAAGTTAGGGTTTTTGAAGAAGAAACTCAAAAGAAGCAGAGGCACAGAGAAGAAGAACCCTTTCTCTCTCCAACTCTTACCTATTTATAGGGCTTGGTCGCACGCGTGAACAGATGACGTATGATCTCAGCCGTCGCCTCGGGTTCTGCAAGGATAGCAGCAAATAAAACCAAAAGATCATCATTAATCTTTTCGGTTACCGAGGCATCATCATCATCAACTGAGAAGAGCATGCGCCCGAACAAGCATGCGCCCAGAAATCATGCGCCCTGACCTCCATGCTTCTTATTTCAAAGTATTCCAAAACTTATTCAAAAGTTTTGAAAACTTTGAAGGGGGTCTTGTAGAAGCATGGAATTTCACAACCAGAAAGCCCATGCGTTAGACACTACACGCGCCGAAACTCAGACGAAGAACTTCACAGCAAAGTCAATAACTATAGACATTTGAAGAAGGACTTTTTATTTATATATAAAAGTCTATTACATGTCTAGAAAAGGCTGTACAAAGGAGAATTTCTACAAAGGAAAGAGCCTAAGACTACAGCCAGCGGCCATCATGCGCCTTCAGATAAGGGCAGCGGCCACCATGCGTCTCCAGATAGGCGCAGCATCACTATGCGCCACCAGTAAGGCGCAGCAGATATCATGCGCCTCCATCCAGGCGCATCCCATCATCTCTCCAGCAGCTCAGTTATGTGCATTCCTTCAGCCAAATTCTTCCAGCCAGGCTCACCTGGCCGAGCAGAGCCCAGTTATGTGCCGCTCTTCCAACCAGGCTCGCCCGATAAATGCTTCGACACAAAGCATTTAACCCTCTGGCTGGAACCAAGGAAGAGAAGAGCACCGCAAATGCTGTGGCCAGGGGAGGCTTCGAAAGAGCCTCCAAAGCCGAAGGAAGACCGTGATCGAAACCACGGCTAAAGGAGCAGCTTTCGACACGATCAAAGTGGGGAAACCCCACTTTGCAGGAAGAAAGAGCCTTGCACCGCCATTTCGATCTACGACTCTTCCGGAATAACGGAGACGAGGCTCGAGCATCCCTATCTTTGGATGCAACAGGCACCTTTCGCCTGCCTCAGAAGCCCTCGACTCCGTCTTTTGGATGTAACAGTCACCTTCAAGTGCATCAAAGACAACGCAGCGTCTCATCTTCACCCTCGGGAGCACTTCGTCAGCAGAAAGCACCCGTATGTTCAAGTTCATATTGGAAGTACGTGAGGGAATGAGAAGCAAATCTTCTCTCCATGCCACTATTTATAGGCCGGGCAGATCAAACCCACGTGCCAAGTGGATGGCCCTCCGAATTCCGTGCAATGAATTTACATTAAATGGATGAACCGGACGCCTCGAATTCAGCCAAACGGCTATTTATAGCACTCGAAGAGCGAGACAGCCGCATCATTAAAAGACATATCCGATGCGCCAGCCAGACAGCGTATCACACGGACGCGCCCTTCGGCATTAGGCGCATCACACAGACGCGCCCTACAGTACTCGGTGCATTATAGAGGGTGCGCCCCCACACATCTCCATACCGAGTGGAACGCCAACCGACGCGCCCACTCAGCTGTCCATCGAACGTCACCAACATTAAATGCTGAACTGACATAGTTGGCAGCACGCCTCCCAAAGTCTGAACAGTTGACAGCTTTATTCAGAAAACGAAGCGTCGGCAACGTCAGCATCATCATGACTCTATTCCGACGGCTACTGCCACGTGGCCACCCGTATGCGTTTCTACGACCATGCATCCACACCCGTATGCGCCTCTACGGCCATGCGTCCAAACCAGCATGCGCCTCAAAAGCCATGCGCCTCAGACCCTTCACTGATCCCTAAAGACAGAAGAAGAGTCTCCGGTTGAAGTTTTGCATGCGCCTCAAAAGCCATGCGCCCCAGACTGATCTCTGATCCCGAAAGACAGAAGGAAAGTCGCCTGCATGCGCCTCAAAAGCCATGCGCCCCAAATGGTTTGTAACTCCTAAAGGTTATGAGCCGCAGCCTCCTCCTGCGCCCAATCCAAGGCGCAGCCCACCAGATCACTCCTCTCCACCAAATCCGAGATCTTCGAACCATGAGTCGACGACACGTGTCTTTTGACTCAACTCATCCAAGATTTCAGCAACGGAAAGATCTTCTCCCTGCTACGTGCCGGCTCACAACAGCAGTATGAAGAGTTCTCCCCCTCGATCAGGGCGCAGCATCCATGCGCCTCCATCAGCAACCTCCACGTGGCGTTTCCACACCGGCGCATCCTACATGCGCGCATGAGCAGCTAGCCTGCAAAACTATAAATAGAAGGATCATCTCCTTCACACACACACAGAGACTCAGAACATAAGACTCACAGAGAATCCACAACAGAGAATCACCGGAGAGGTAGTTCTAGACACTCAACGTCTTCCTCCTCTCAGCAAGCTCCAGCACCCAGAGTAATCAACACCTTCAGAGAACCGATAACCGCCGTCAGCCGGTCAACGGAGTCAACGCATTACCACTCGCTCCATTGGCACTAAGGACCCAACTTAAACAAAAGTGTACTCCTAGGACTACATCTAAGTCCTATATTGTATCACTGTTCTGTTTGTATTAAGATTTCAATCAAAACAATTTTAATGGCAAACAAGGACGACGTCCAAGACGGAACACGTCCCAAACTCCAAGTCAACAACAGTTCAACAGGCTTCTTGATTCCTTTGAAGGAGTATATCAGAATACTCGATCAAGAAGACGAAGACAATTACAGACTTCTGATTCAGAGGCTGGGGGTACTCAATCTTTTGAGTCTGATACCGATAGCATGGATTCGTACTTCTATACAAACCCTTCTGTATCTTCAAGAGAGGTTGAATCCTATGCTGTTGGAGATGAGCCAGAGACGTCATCTGCTAATACAGAACAACGTCTCACTGCTGTTGAACAATCACTGAAGGATATGCTTAACATGGTGCAAAATATGTATCAAATAATTTTGAATCAGCAAACTGCTCAACCGACAGCAGTGACACCGGCACCAGTAGCAGCACAAACTCAAGATAGTCAAGGGGCTGAAATACCTTTGAATATTCAAGAGCCCGCTGCTAATCAAAATTCTGCATCTCCGAATCCCATTCTTCCAGAAGATGTACCACCTCCAGTGGGGGTCATGGTGCATCCAACGACTACTCAGTCAAATGTGCTTCCTCAAACCAGTGAAGCCATTCAAGCAGTGCGTGAACTTAAAGCACAGTTTGAAGTTTTGAGGCACAAAGATCAACTCCAGAGGCTAGGGATTAAGCAACCTTATCCTTCTCATTGGAATGACGTACCCTTTCCACCGAAGTTCAAGCCACAATCCATGGTTTTGTTCGATGGAAAAGCATCTCCCAGTCAATATATCAATTACTTTGATATTATGACTGTACACTTGCAGAAAAATGATGCTCTTCTCACCCGAATGTTTATCGGATGTCTGACGGGTTCAGCTTACGACTGGTATCGCAGCTTACCTGATAACTCTATTTCGTCTTTTGACGAATTCAAAGCAATGTTCCTCTCCCGCTTCTATGAAGGAGGTATGGACATGAACATGTCCTCCTTGATAAAAATTAAACAAAAGGAGAAAGAATACTCGGACATTCATTGAACGCTTCCGACAGGCTACTCTAAAGATGCCTCCTGGTATGCCAGATTCAGCGTTGATTGACACATGCAAGATGAATCTGCGACCATCCATCGCTGTCTTCACGGGTTCCCAATTCACATATTGGGCTTCGTTCATTATAGCAGCGGTTTCTGTCGAGACCAATGGTAGGTTGGCTCGCGAACATGGGATGATTTTCGTGTCAGAAGATAAAGGAAAGAAAAATAATCCTGGCAATAATCCCGGCAATCGTAATGTGAAAGGAAAAGATACTCTTATGGTCAATCTTTCCAAGAGCAAGACGACATTAAGCAATCAAGAATCTTCCAAGCCAAAGGAAGAATACTCCTTTGACGAAAGCGATATCCCAGGGATATTCCAGTGTCTGGTCAAAAGTGGTAAACTTCAGATTCCAGAGCCAAAAAGGCCTAATGAGGTGAATTTGACTGACAATCCCAAGTATTGTATCTATCATAGATACATTAATCATCCTACCAGTGCTTGCTATGTCTTGAAAAAGAAGATCCAAGAGCTGATAAATGGTGGCACCATCGCTTTAACCAATGATGACCATACGGTGATAACCAATATGGTTTCTCTTCAGTTTGGGGATTTCCTCCACAGCAAGTCCCAGATGGAATTATACCGATTCCGAAGGCGACGATGAAGATTGTGAATATCCTGTCTGCCAGATTGCTGCCTCTCACATTGAAGAATGGTGAAATCATGTGGGTACATCCTGACTTAGTGCCTGAACTGGAAAATGAAGGTAAAACTTCAGAATCCAAGAAAGGCAAGAAAGTCAAAACTTGCAACATGATTTCTCATATTATTCTAGATCCTGATGATCTGGATCATCTATGGAACGGCCTTCCTCTGGAAGATAGACTGAAAGGACTAAACATCTGTCCTCCAAGTCTAGCTCCTCCTACCAAGCTCAAGCTTACTCATCAGCAGTGGCTAGCCATGAATAGTGTTCCTTTATACCAGGCACAACGAGTCTTTGCTACTTATAAAAAGGCTCCAACAGGGATTTTTTCTCGTTTCCCGAATCCTTCTTCTCCCTTAACTACAGAGACATCTGTACTTCATTCTCCGGTAGTTGCAGAGATTCATTCCTCGTCCTGTGCTGAAATGCATGTTCAAAGTCCACTGCCTATCCATTTGTATAGTCAGCAATCTGTCATTCTCATGAAGAAGATGGGTTACGACTTTCAAAAGGTCGAAGGTTTGAACCATGATAAAGGAATCCGTCTTCCTTTACAAATTCAAAATCAGAATTCTACCGCTGGATTGGGTTCTGAAATTTCTCGTAACCATCCTCGCAAAAAGAAGGCTAAAGGAAGAAAGACTAAATCCTGTAATATGGTACTTTCTTCTCCTGAGCCTGAAGAAGAAACTTTTGCTGGTACGAACGATCTAGAATCACCATTGATCGTCAATATTGGCAATTCTATGCAGAAGACGGATGATGGTCCACCGTTGACTAATCTGAAGCGTAGTAATCAGACTACAAATGATGTAAATATTGCTCATCTCTTTGATATCAATGAAGATTTCCTTTTCGAGTATATGGCTGTCAAGTTTATTGAGAAAATGACTTTATCTTCTGATAATCAAAGTCATCAATATAAAGATAACATAGATTCCTCATATGATGAATCCAGACAGATATTCTCAGTCAATATGGTTCAAACCGATGATGAATCAGAGCCATTTGAGAATGATCCTTGGGCTCAACAGATGGATACTCAATGGGAACTTCATTTTGAACAGCGACAGCCACCTACAGAGGATGAGGTTATCCAGATCGATGTTGGAAATGGAATTACGCCCAAACCAATATTCATCAGTAAGAATCTTTCTGAAAATGAAAGGGAAGAATTGACAAAACTTATCAAAGATTATATTGACATCTTTGCATGGAGTTATGAGAATATGCCAGGACTAGATCCTAAAGTTGCTACTCATAAACTTTATATTTTGCCTAATGTCAAACCGGTAAAACAACAGCAACGACGCTTTAGACCAGATATGATGGATGCAATTGAAGCAGAAGTCAAAAAGCTGATCACTTGTGATTTCGTTCGTGAAGAACAACACCCTGATTGGGTGGCCAATATCGTTCCTGTTATGAAGAAGAACGAAAAAGTCCGAGTTTGTATAGATTACCAAGATCTTAATACAGCTTGTCCAAAGGACGAATTTCTACTTCCCATTACTGATGTTATGATAGACAATACATGCGGTTTTGAACGTATGTCTTTCATGGACGGATTCTCAGGATACAACCAGATCAAGATGCATCCAGAAGATGAGAAGCATACATCTTTTCGAACACCTCTTGGGGTTTTCTGCTATACGGTTATGCCATTTGGTCTTAAAAACGTCGGTGCCACATATCAACGGGCTATGAGCAATATCTTTCAAGAACATCTACGAAAAATAGTTGAATGCTACGTAGATGACATTGTTGTTAAAAGTCGGTCAAAGAATGATCACATTCAAGACTTGAAGACAGTATTTGAATTGATGCGCCAACATCAATTGAAAATGAACCCTACTAAATATTTCTTAGGTGTTTCCAGTGGCAAGTTTTTAGGATTTGTCATTACCTCTCAGGGTATCCATGTTGATCCTGATAAGGTTAAAGTAATTCTTGAAATGCGTCCTCCTCGTAATCTGAAAGAGCTCCGTGGCTTCCAGGGCCGTATTGCTTATATTAGAAGATTTATATCTAATCTTTCCGGGAGATGTCAACCTTTCTCTCGCCTATTAAAGAAAGGAGTATCTTTTGTCTGGGATGAAGCATGTCAAAATGCCTTCAATGACATTAAACAATATCTTACAAACCCACCTGTTCTGGTACCTCCGGTGATAGGAAGACCATTTTTGCTGTACGTTCGAGCCTTGGATCATTCACTTGGCGCTCTTCTGGCACAAAAAAGCGATAAGGGTCATGAACAAGCGATATATTATCTGAGCAGAACGATGGTAGGAGCTGAACACAGATATACTCCTGTAGAAAAGGAATGTCTAGCTTTGGTTTTTGCCGTCCAAAAGACAAGGCACTATGTCACTGGACAGACTATCCATGTCATCTCCAGAATAAATCCCATTCGGGTATTGATGAGGAAACCGAGCATTCTTAATTCCAGGTTAGCTACCTGGGCAATGTTGCTCACTCCTTATGACATGGTCTATGTGCCTCAAAAATCAGTAAAGGGCCAAGTATTAGCTGATTTCTTAGCTGCTCACCCTGTACCTGAAACTTCAAAGTTATATGAAGACATTCCAGACAAAGTAGTGGATTGCAACATGGCTTCAAAAAATAACATATGGCAATTATATTTTGATGGAGCATCACGAGTGGGACCTAAAGGCAATATTGTCTCTGGGGTAGGAATTGTCTTGGTTTCTCCTGACAAAATGGTTATATACCGTGCCTATTCTCTTAATGAGTCGTGCTCTAACAATGTAGCTGAATATAATGCTCTATTGATTGGTCTCCAAGTAGCAAAACAATTGGATATCGGATTCCTAGAAGCTTATGGAGATTCACAATTGATCGTCAATCAAGTTAGAGGGACGTATGAAGTCAGAAATCCTGATCTCATCCCTTATCATCAGGTGGTAGTCGAGTTGGTCCTTTCATTCAAAGGATTCTTCATTGAATTTGTACCACGTTCTCAGAATGTAGAAGCTGACGCTCTTTCCAGCTTAGCTGCAGATTTGGCTGTCCCGATCCGAAGGCAAAATACAATTACCTTGTTAGATCAAGATTTGTTCTGTGTGAAGAGTAATCTGCATATCGAACAAAGTTATGTTACAGAGGCAAGTTCCCAGCAGAAAGATTGGAGAACACCATTTATTGATTATGCAGTTCATGGAATTTTGCCTGAAGATCCTAAAGAAGCTGCATCAATTAAAAGACGATCATTTCGATTCTATTACGATCCGTCTTTATATATGCTATATCGGCGTTCATATGACGGACTCTTGCTGCGTTGTCTTTCAGAAAACGAAGCCAAACAAACACTGCATGAGGCTCATGATGGTGTCTGTGGTGCCCATCAACCGAGTCCAAAGTTGCAAGATCGTATTCGAAGAATGGGGTATTATTGGCCCTCTATGATAGCAGATGCTGTAGACTATGCCAGAAGATGTAAAGCATGCCAGATTCACGCAGACTTTATTCATCAACCTTCTGAATTTCTACATCCTACAGCAGCCTCTTGGCCTTTCGAAGCTTGGGGTATGGACATTATTGGTCCTATTAACCCTCCTTCTGTCAAAGGACATCGGTTTATACTGGCTATAACCGATTACTTTTCAAAGTGGGCAGAAGCAGTTCCACTTGTTGAAGTAAAGACATCTAATGTTGTCAGCTTCATTAAACATCATGTCATTTATCGTTTCGGGATTCCTCGACGAATAATTCATGACAATGGACCACAGTTTGCCAGTCAGGCATTTTATCGGTTCTGTGACAAGAACCGAATTCAAAATCTGGCTTCTACGGCTTATAATCCGGCTGCTAATGGTTTAGCTGAAGCCTTCAACAAAATGATCATCAAACTTCTCAAAAAGTTTGTCTCTTCTAATAAAAGAGATTGGAATGAGAAGCTTGGAGAATATTTATGGGCATACCGAACAAGAGTCCGGACTCCTACTGGTTTTACACCATTTTCACTGGTTTATGGTTGCGAAGCTGTCCTCCCATTAGAAATCCAGATCCCTTCTCTCCGAATCGCTATTGCTAATGAGCTAACTACAGAGAATAATGATCGCTTACGCCTCCAAGAACTTGAAGGATTGAACGAGAAGCGTCTTCAAGCACAACAGCATATTGAGCTATATCAAGCCCGTATATCTCGAACTTTCAATCGTAAAGTCAAAGAGAGGGTATTCAAAATTGGCGAACTTGTGTTGGCTGTCCGAAGGCCAATGGTGATGACTCACAAGAGCAAAAGGAAGTTCCAAGCAAAATGGGAAGGCCCGTATGTGATTGAGTCCGTGTTCTCTAATGGTGCTTACCGGTTATCAAAACCCAATGGAGATCTACTCATGCTGCCGATCAATGGCAAATTTCTCAAGAAATACCATGTATAAAAAGGAAAAAAAAGAAGACAGGACAAAAATAAAACTTCTTTTATTATTTTTGTTCAAAATAAAAGATTAAGGACGAGGGCCACTCCCTTCCTTATTGAATACATAGTCAGCCAATGCAGAGAAGGCATCGTTTCCTGAACCCATAAAAAATTGGCAGACAGCCATCCTCAATGATTCTTCTTCAAGAGTTTTCCCGGGCTCTACTAGGAAAGCAAGAATGTCCTGGGGCGACTTGGACGTAGAAGAACTGTTGCTTACTTCAGTCGGGCTCGTCACTATTGGCTCAGCGGGGCAGGTCTCAGTGATGTCCTCAATGTCCCTAGAGACTTCATTCTTTTGCTGTGCATCCTCAGAAGACATTCTTAATTGAGGAGCAGAAATGGGAATGGAAAGGTTACAGAGAGTTCTCGTCTATTTATAGAAGAGGATTATTAATGAACCGGTCTCTGAAATTGAAAACAACTTCTCATTTCCGAAAAGACCCATTCGTTCATATTACTAGGTTCATCCATTTAATTATGGAATTGAATCGTTCTTTCTGTCCCCAAAAAACACGCTGATTCATCCTCTGTTTCCAAGAAACACGTTGAAACCTCCACCACCTTGACATTTACGCTCACAACATCTGTCTCCTTAGCCACCAAGATTTGGTTAAGCTGATTTCTTGTCTCTGGGAAAGAGATTTTATATATCTTCTATTTTATCGATTGATTAGAAGGTGGGATTTGCTATTTATCATGTTTCCATGACCTCTGAATAAATAACCTACTTCCTTTTTCCTATCTATCACTTCTACTTTCGACCTCTGCATAGATATTAATCGAATTTTCTTTTGAGTTCATATATGCTATTATGTCCATATTACCTCTGATAGCATCATATACTCTAAAACAGAAAATAAGATTTTATTTATCTATCATGTCCATATTACATCCAGATAGATACAAATCATTGATCATAGAAGAATCATCATTTCATTCCCATACTATCATAAAAGTCTATTACATTTCTTAGACTTTTCTTTATAATGGAAATCTATTACAAATTTTGGATTTTTATTCTATACCACAACAATAACCTAATGGAGATCTATCTTCTTCTTTGGATCTTCTCCGTCGGGTTTGTTGTTGGTGGCAGTTCCTGACTGTCTGAGCCCCAGTGGTAACCGGAACAGCAGGAAACAAACTCTGGTCTTATCTCTCAGACGAGAGGAGAACCCCAGAGTAGGGCAGCCCGAAGGCGTGTTGCTGCCAATACAACTGGTAGATTAGGGGCAGCACCTCAAAGGAGATAGGAACGTATCCAGCATTGGGATACGATTCCTAGTTCTGCCGTGAAAGGAACTCTACTACCCGATCCCTCGGGGTAGAGTTGACTCCACCGTCAAACTCTCCGTGTATAAAGGCTCTTCCTACCAACGGAGGAAGACCCTTCTATCTCACGAAGAGTTCTGAGTTGTTTGATTTACGCGTCAAAAGCGCATGAGCTCCCTGATGTTGATGTCAGAAGAACGCTCTCCAGAGCATCGAAGTCACCAATGCCAGTTCTGAAAAAGCTCTTCAGCCAGGCTTCTGCAGAAAACAAAGAAGAAGAAGTGTCATCAAATGCGTATCGAACGCTAACTAAAGACAGATGGCAAGGCTTTTACGCCAGTGTTTCAACAAGGCTTTTTACGCCAGTGCTTCATAAAGGCTTTCACGCCATTTGCTTCAGCAAAGCTTTTACGCTGGTGCTTCACAAAGGCTTTTACGCCAGTAATATAACAAGGCTTTTACGCCGGCACTTCACGAAGGCTTTTACGCCAGTGATATGACGAGGCTTTTTACGCTAGTGCTTCAGCACGGCTTTTACGCTAGTGCTTCAGCACGGCTTTTATGTCAGTGCTTCAAACAAGGCTTTTACGCCAGTACTTCAGCAAGGCCTTACGCTCGTAAAATAGCCGTTTTCAAAAACAAGAAATTCGAAGACAAATATTTACTTACGGTCGAACATGCCATTTGAGTCGAAAGGTTTGGCTCTAATGATGGTTGAATCTACGCCTAATGATCGGCCATGCAAAGGAACAACGTTTAAAAGCTCTGCCATCTCTTATTTGAAGAACAACATCGCAGAAAGCTATCTTCAGGAGGATGAGTACGAGAATACATGAAACATTCTCGGCTATTTATAAAGACTGAAGAAGTTATTAAGATGAGTCTATTTCGGAAGAAGATCTTATTTAAAGGATCTTGTAACCATAAGATAGACACCACGTGTTGGTTTGTTTCTTGGGAATCAACAATCACGGAAGCAGTCAACAGAAGTGCATAAACAAATGCACGTTCATAGATGGGGTTAAAACATCAAATATTTTATTTATAAAGGATGGAAGCGGATCCCTACATATAAAAATCGCAGTACACAGAATATTATTATTCTTTGGGTTGACAAAGGGATGCACCCAACTCACGTATACTGCGAATCCCAGAGCGACGCATCAGACAAAGGAATGTTTCTGCGTCACCCGATCCCTCGTATGCAGTTGAAGGACCACCATCAATACGACTGAAGACTGCTGGGGTCAGCCCAAAGCACTTTAGAAGATTTTGCGCTCGCTCGTTCTCTATCTCGAGGTTAAGCCTGGCGACCGAGGCACCCTCCACAATTGGCTCTTTCTTTGGCGCCATATCAACTATGAGGATGAATATTAAGAGTAAAGAGTTTGTCCTTATTTATACAAATTAAAATGACTCTTCACATTCCTCATTGGAAACCGCTCACTCAGGAAGATGAAGATACATTTGAAAGTTACGAAGAAGAAAATTTATTGTGGCGGTTAAAGTGTTGACCAACATTATTTTTCTCTCTTGAATATTACGCTGACTGTTGGATATCCCCGCTCTTACGCGGTCGACTGTTGCGTATCCCGAATTTTGCGTTCAGCAAATCTCAACTTTTACGCTTCTGTTCAAAGTGTTTCAAATTTTGGGACATTTAAAAACTTTGAAGGGGGTCTTGTAGGAGCGTAAAAAGTGTTTCAATGAGGGAGTCATCTCAGCCATAAGTGGCCCGCTTTACGCCTAACAGAGCAGGGAATTTCTTTACGCCCAAGACAAGGCTAATTGTATTACGCCTAAGCAGATTGATCTTTTTACGCTTGGGTCTACACCGGTGATTTTACGCCAAGGACTGAAGCAGCCTCTTTCACGCTGGACAAAAGCCATCAAATCTCGCATTTAAAGCTGACTTTGACATGAAGATATCAATGATGGCATTTACCACAGAATTCAATGGAATTTGTCTCATACAAAGACCATTGTTGTCGTTTATAGAGATCGAGCTACTTTACGCTCACTGAATGGTTTCTTTTACGCACGGGGTTTTACATGAGTCTTTACGCTCATAAAAAACAATATGTGCGTGAAGTCTATTTGAGCCATTTTACGCTCAAGGTTATTCGATAACCGCTTTACGCTGGAAACCCATGACAGAGCTAGTTTACGCTCATCTTTTTACGCCCGATTCGTTCTGGCCAGTCTGGAACGTGGTGTGCCTACGTGGTCTTCATGCCACCTATTTCGAAGAACGTGTGTACATGTATCCTATTCTTACTGAAATGATGGGACACGTGTCAGCACATACAGAGGATGATTCTGATCGTGGAGGACAGTTGTTAGCGTAAAGACAGATGTTGATACTCTTTTACGCACGAAAGCCCCAGTCTATAAATAGACTCATTTTTTCTCACATAGAGAGACATACACAGAGGGAGAGACAGGAGAGAATACAGAGATCAGAGCTTCGAGATTTTGATTCTCTAGAGCATCCTTCTTCAACTTTTCTTCCAGAACAAAGTGAAGCAAAGCAGGAAAGCATTCGGCCTCGCTATCAGTGCCCAAGTGCGTCGATACCTTTCTGGTACATTAGTTCTTCCAAATTGTTCTACTTCAAGCAGTGATCTTCATCATCATCATATGATCCAAGGAACAAAGTGATCGTTTACGAATCAGACTTCCATAGCAATACTTTTCCAGAATCAAATTTGTACTTCTCGTACTTTTCTTCTTGTTTTTGTTTTCAAAAGCCAATTCCTCCAAGGCATTTTGTTAATCGAAACAGACCTGTAGCATTTCATTCATTTCATAGGAACAATAGCATATTCAATTCTTTTCTCATGTATCACTCACGCAGCATCTCATTATTCAAGTAATTCATTCATTTCATCTACATTAAGCATAAGGGAAATTATCGATTCATTCTCAGGCATCATGTTACATTAGCTGTTCGAGTGTGATTCGTTCAGCAATTCAAAGTTCATGTGTTATTCATTCAATAATTTTTAGCATATGCATCTCTATCAATTTAGTAACTAAATCATCGCATCACAATTATTCAACATTTAAGATAAGAGACATTAGGGACATATTCATAGCATCACGTTATTCCATTTATTAAGCATGCAGGAATAAGGAGGAAGGAGGACAGTTCTACTTGCCTGCATAAAAGGGTCTTTTTATCCTGGTTGCACACATTCCCCCTAAGCGTAGCTCCACCAGCGAGCCACGTTCCAACACTTAATCCGTCTAGCCAGCTAAGAGAGACTGCATCAGTCTCAACTCTTTTGATCTCCAACACAAGTCTCGGTCCAATATTCTGATCCCATCCAACAAGCCATCCAAATGCCTAGTACGAAGTGGGACATTACAGGGATAGGAATTGGGCTATCTAAATAATTAAGCCAAATTAAAGTGGTCTATTTGGAAATTAGCTTAAGGGTATAATTGTCATAGAATTAATGTGTAGATACCAGAGATAATTCTAATTTGATGAGGGGCCAAATTAGAAATATCAACACATATATAAATATGTGTATTCATTAGGGTTATGGTCCCCAACTTATACGGCCACCAAAAAGAAGTTTTCTCTTTTTTTCTTCTGCATCCCCATCAACAGAAAGAGAGGAACAAAGGATTCGGATTCACCTTTGTCATTAAGGGTCGTAGCAAGTTGGAAGATCGAACCCAATAAAGAGACGATCGCTTCAATATCCATCAAGCTTAGCAATGGATTCAGGTACGCTTCCGTAATTTTTATTATGTTCTTCATCTCATGAATCGACAGGGTACAACAAATTTCTAACAAGTGGTATCAGAGCCTACCTGTTTGATTTATGAGATCGAAGTTTTAGAATTTAATTTTTTTGTTGGATTCAGAAACCCTAGATCATTGGATCTAATTTAATTTAGGATTCTGATTGTTCCATCAAATTTTATGATTCATAAAGGAAAGATGCAGGTTCTATTTTACGTTCTTACTATTCTGAATTGCATATTTTTGTACTTAAATAGCTTCAACTTCCACACTTTTTGCAAGCTTTTACCTTTATACAATTTACATGCAATCTGGTGCCACGAACATACGAGCCCTTACACTTAACTGACATGTGCTACCATTTTGCCCTTTATTTTGAAAGCAAAAGCCGCCATTTCTGGTATCAGAAAGTTATCTATAAGTCTGTTATGTTGCATGGTCACGGGCATGGCACGACAGGGATACATCATTGATTTTGGCATGCTTAATGTGTTTGGAATGTCAATGTCTATGTCGTGTCCGCTGTGCGTCCAACACGACACGGCACTGCAATGATTTTCGGAGTGTGTGCATCCTAGTTGTTTATTTAATACTGCTCTAAAATTGTGTAATGTCTTGATCTTCTCCTTTAAATTGTAAAGATTCTCCTTTTGATTCTTCAATCCCTAATCCTAGAATACATGAATTTTATTATGTTGATAATGTTCAACTTAGTCAAATAAAAATTCATGTTTAAGTCATGCAAAAGGATTTAAATGCTTATGATTATCTTATTTGAGCTGTAATATTTTAAATATGCATGTACATAAGGTTTTGGACATGGTTTAGTTTTATAAAATTTAGTCAACATTCAAATTATTGGTGCCTTTTGTGACTAGAAATAGTTGTCTAACATTCTAAATAGACCCATTGAAATAAGACGTCGCCAAAGTGACCTCTCTTGCGTAGATGTTCTATAAGAGATGTTGGATGTTTGTGTGTGTACATTCATACGGGTATTAGCCGGCCCAAAGGAAGGTTAATACTTGGCCGAGTTATACATATACTTGTGGTGATAAATGTGTGACAATTATAAGGTTTACATGTGAATAATAACCCGATCCAAAGATAGGCTTATTATTTGACATAACTTATTGTCAATATTTGATCATTACACCAAGAGTACCACTTGTAGTTAATATCACTGTCCAAAGACTTGATATTAATGATATACTAGGTATCTTGAGATGGGGTTCACCATTATTTGAATTTGTTTGACTATATTTTAATCTTTGGTTATTAATTAGAGCATATTTATTTATTTATTTTTGTTCGCTTTTCAGTTAATATTGCTATAATATCTGCCAATACGAATTCAATTTCCATGCTTAGTGGGATAAATTTTAAGGGCAAAAAGAAAAGAAATACAGAAGCTGCTGAGGGCCTGGCTCAAAAGAAACAACAATATAAAACTAAGGGTTGTTTCTTTTGTGACAAGTCAGGACACATAAGGAAAAGTATATTTCTCAATTTGGTCTGTTCTGAGGTTAATTTAGCTTCAGTACCTAGAAACACATGGTGGTTAGATTCTGGTGCTACTATCCACATTAGTATTTCTAGACAAGGTTGTCTGAGCTACCGAAAACCAATTGATGGTGAAAGATACATCTATGTGGGTCACGGCAAGTCGGTAGAAGTGGAAGCAATAGGACATTTTAGGTTATTATTGGGAACCGGTTATTATTTGGATTTGATAGACACTTTTATTGTACCGTCTTTTAGACGAAATTTAGTTTCAGTTTTCTTACTGGACAAATCTGGTTATCATTGTTCATTTGGAAACAATAAGTTTAGTCTATCTTTAAATTCAAATATTGTTGGTAGTGGTTCCCTTAATGTTTATGATAACCTATATTCACTTGAAACTATTGCATCTTACAATGAAACCTTGCATGTGGAGTCACGTGGTACTAAACACAAAATTAATAATAAAAATTCAGCCTCATTATGGCACAAGCGATTAGGTCACATCTCTAGAAATAGAGTTGAACGACTTGTGTCTGATGGGATTTTGGATTCCCTTGATTTCACAGACTTTAATGTCTGTGTTGAATGTGTAAAGGGAAAACAGACCAAAACAAAGAGATTAAGTGCCAATAGGTCTACAGAAGTCTTAGAATTGATTCATACTGATATCTGTGGACCTTTCCCTTCGGCTTCTTGGAATGGTCAAGAATATTTTATATCATTCATAGACGACTATTCTAGATACGGCTACCTATATCTCATTCATGAGAAATCACAGTCTTTGGACGTATTCAAATCATTTAAAGCTGAAGTTGAGAACCAACTTAACAGAAGAATAAAAGTCGTTAGGTCTGACCGTGGTGGAGAATACTAGGTAGATCTGATGGATCAGGTGAACAACGTCCAGAACCATTTGCTAAATTCCTAGAGGAATGTGGAATCGTCCCACAGTACACCATGCCAGGATCACCTAGCATGAATGGTGTAGCTGAAAGACGAAATAGGACTCTTAAGGATATGATGAGGAGTATGATTAGTCATTCTACCTTACCAGAGTCACTCTGGGGTGAAGCACTTAAAACAGCAGCTTACATTCTGAATAGAGTGCCAACTAAAGCGGCTGCAAAAATACCTTATGAGCTTTGGACAGGCAGAAAACCTAGTTTGAAGCATTTACATATTTGGGGTTGTCCAGCTGAGACAAGGCTTTATAGGCCATATAAAAAGAAATTGGACCCCAAAACTGTAAGCAGCTACTTTATTGGCTATATGCGGAGCGATCAAGGGGTTATAAATTTTACGATCCCACAAAAAGGACAATTTTTGAGACGGGAACTGCTATATTTTTTGAGGATGTTGAGTTTGGGAAAGAAATAAAGTTAGGGACATTGTATTTGAGGAGGAATCGATTACGATCCCTACTATCACTTTTGACGATGTGTAGGTTTCTGTACCTATCATTGATGAAGAAGTGAATCCGGAACCTCAACAAGGCAACGTTGATTTACCTCTACAAGTCCATATTGAGCTACCTCAACAAGACAACATAGAGGCACCCCCATTCAAGATGAGACAGTTGTTCCTGAGGAACAAACTCAACAACCTCAAGAATTGATGCCATTAAGACGGTCCACTAGAGAAAGGAGAAATGCAATTTCGGATGATTTTATCATATTTCTCCAGGAACATGAGGAAGACCATGGAATATTGGAAGATGATCCAATCAACTTCCATCTGTCACTTCCCATTCCCAGAATACGTATTTTTAGAATACATATACTGTTTAAATGTAAATATTTTATATTTATCATGTATTGCTCTGTATTTAAATCCCTTTAATTTTATGTTAATTAGTTTCCTGCAATTTTATTTCTGTACTTTACTTTCTGCTTTTATACTCTGCTTTAGCTTTGCTATGGGTTCGGCTCAGATTGGTTTAATTATGTTGGTTCATCATGAACCGAAATAAACCCCACCTACCACCACCCCATTTAAAGCCCCAAACCCTTTCTCTTTCTTCATTACTTCTTCTCATTTCTCTTCTTCTTCCTCATAACTCTCCCACCAACCTAGGAGAGCAAGGCAAGTGCCAACTTGCTTCCAGATGGACCCCCATTATTATTGTTCCATCATCTTCCTTATTTGATTCTAAGTCTCTTTAGTACTTAGCATTTTCGATTTCCATAGTTTATTTGTTGTAGATCTAAGTTTGTTATATTTTTGGGTTTCTTAGGTTTTGATCTAGTAAACTTTGTTATCTTCAAGTTTTTATGGTTCCATGTTGTAGAGAATTTCGTTCTACCCAATTTTGACATATGGAAGTCCATATTTGGGCTTGGGATGAAGGATTTATGGAGCTTGGAAGCAATGGCTTCCATGGTTCTGTTCTCAGAAAAATTCGGAGAAGAAGAACAGTCCCAGCCGCACCAGCGCATGCAATCTCATTCCCACAGCGCATGAGACTTATTTATTTTTCAATCATTCCTCAGGCGCATGAGATTATTTATTTTCCAATCTCATTTCCCACAGCGCATGAGACTTATTTATTTCCCAATCATTTCTTAGGTGCATGAGATTATTTATTTCCCAATCATTTTCCACAGCGCATGAGACTTATTTATTTCCCAATCATTCCTTAGGCGCATGAGATTATTTATTTTCCAATCTCATTTCCCACAGCGCATGAGACTTATTTATTTCCCAATCATTTCTCAGGCGCATGAGATTATTTATTTCCCAATCATTTCCCACAGCGCATGAGACTTATTTATTTCCCAATCATTCCTCAGGCGCATAAGATTTATTTATTTCCCAATCATTCCCACAGCGCATGAGACTTATTTATTTCCCAATCATTCCTCAGGCGCATGAGATTATTTATTTCTCAATCTCATTTCCCATAGCGCATGAGACTTATTTATTTCCCAATCATTCCTCAGGCATATGAGATTATTTATTTCCCAATCCATTCCCACAGCGCATGAGATTATTTATTTCCCAATCATTTCTCAGGTGCATGAGATTATTTATTTTCCAATCATTTCCCACAGCGTATGAGATTATTTATTTTCCAATCATTTCTCAGACGCATGAGATTATTTATTTCCCAATCATTTTCCACAGCGCATGAGACTTATTTATTTCCCAATCATTCCTCAGGCGCATGAGATTATTTATTTTCCAATCATTCCCACAGCGCATGAGACTTATTTATTTCCCAATCATTCCTCAGGCGCATGAGATTTATTTATTTCCCAATCATTCCCACAGCTCATGAGACTTATTTATTTCCCAATCATTCCTCAGGCGCATGAGATTATTTATTTCCCAATCCATTCCCACAGCACATGAGATTATTTATTTTCCAATCATTTTCCACAGCGCATGAGATTATTTACTTTCCAATCATTTCCCACAGCACATGAGATTATTTATTTCCCAATTATTATTTATTTTCCAATGTTTATTTCCCGAATTTGACATTAATTAACATTGATTGTTATCTTAATTAATTATTAATCATGCGTTCCTAGATGGAACTAAGAGACTGGCTAGTTGTCTTATTGAATTAAATAGAATAAGACACGTTCATATTTACAATCGATTGGCCAATCCCAAATATTGACATACAGATACATGCAGGCTACAATTTATTTATTTATTTTACGAAAGCAGCATGTGTACTTTATGGTCAAGGCATGATTATTTCGTGGATAGTTTTAATTGTTGCATTACGCTATGTAAGACCTACAAACTAACCGCACGGGTATCGTTGTAGAGTTGAGCATATCGTACCTTGTACGGAAGTACTCATTCTGAATGACCATGATCCACGGCATGGGATTTCACTTAACATAGAGGCTACTAAGTTAAATAAAATAATGATTGCATGGAGAGTATGGATTTTCGAGTTCTTATATGGCAGCCCTCTTTGGGACTATTAAGTACTCGACAGGCCGGCTGGTTCCCACAGATACTGTAAATCTGCCACACGGGCAGGGAGCGGTATCTGCTTATAATATTTATTGTATATTGTATATTGATGACGGGCGTCCCGCTGGGACTCGTCTAATTCATGATTGGCGCAATTGATTGATTGGATAGACTAGCCTTGCTTGCCCATAGTAAGAACTGAGAAATCCTTATTGCATAAATTCCAGGATAACTTGGGACTCACAGTAGCAAGCCGTAGTAGTTGCATGGCCGGTTAAACTGATTTGTTTGTGTACTGTACCTACTCTGTTAACTAACTAAGATGATCAGAGTGTCGAGACATGACGGGCCAACCTCTGTCCTTGTTTGGTTGGGAGGTTGGTTCGAAGTGTCGTGACATTATGTGAATCCTAGTAGCAAGCAGAGATCTATATATCCTATTCTCTTATTACTGGTTTTAACTCCTCATATCGTGCTTCCTTGCGGTACTTGCTATTAGAGGTCTAACCTCTCTGGTTTTGCATGGCCAGATTTAGAGCCGGTTCCCGAGGACTCAACTTACCTCTACCTCCAAGATGGTCAATACTAGAGGGATGATCGCAGGAGGACTCGAGTGGGTTCCTTACCTTCCCGCTCATTTTGTTATTTACTTTATACTTTGCCGTTTGGCACCGACATGTTAGTCGGATTGTCTTGCACTTACTTTTGCATAATTGTAATTAAGTCAGACTGCAGCTGATAACAATTGTGTATACTTTGCTACATCATCTGGCTATATTTTGTAACGCCAGATATCAAGAACATTTTGACTGAGCTTTTGGGATGCCTTACTGCTTTATCTTACATGTTCTCTATTTCTGTTTCTTATTTGAATGATTGAGACAATAGAGGTGAAATGACCATAGTGAGACTTTCATGTAGTAGGCACCCCCTCGACTTTTAGACAGCATTGATCGTATTATACGATATCCATCTACCCGTAATACGTAGCTGGCTGAGTCATTCCCCCGCTCTCCAGTATTCTGGTTCTGGGGCGTGACACCATCAGACCATGGAAAGTTTCAATTCTTAAAAGTGGATTGATGCAATAAATGAGGAGTATAAGTCCATGCAAGACAATAAAGTTTGGGAACTTGTCCTATTACCAAAAGATGTGAAGCTCATTGGTTGTAAATGGATATTTAAAACCAAGAAGGATTCGAAGGGTAATGTGGAGAAGTATAAAGCACGTCTTGTAGCTAAGGCTTTACTCAAAAAGAAGGGATTGATTTTAAAGAGACTTTCTCTCCGGTTTCTTCGAAAGACTCTTTTAGAACAATCATGGCACTTGTTGTATATTTTGATCTTGAGTTACATCAAATGGATGTCAAAACGGCGTTTCTCAATGGTAACATTGACGAAACTATTTATATGGTGCAGCCAGAAAACTTTGTGTCGGGAGATCCAAAGAATATGGTTTGCAAATTGACAAAATCCATTTATAGACTCAAGCAAGCTTCTCGTCAGTGGTACTATAAATTTCACCAAGTTGTTATCTCGTTTGGTTTTGAGGTTAACGTTGTTGAAGATTATGTGTATCACAAATTCAGTGGAAGTAAAATTATTTTTCTGGTTTTGTATGTTGATGACATACTGCTTGCCACAAATGATATAGGCATATTGCATGACACTAAGAAATTTCTATCAAATAACTTTGAGATGAAAGATCTTGGTGACGCCTCTTTTGTATTAGGATTTCAAATACATCGAGATCGTTCTCGAGGTATTCTTAGATTATCACAAAAGAGCTATATCGATAAAGTGCTTAAAAGATTTGGCATGCAAGGATGCAAACCAGGTGACACCCCAGTCGCTAAAGGAGACAAGTTCAGTTTCAATCAGTGCCCTAAAAAAAGCCTTGAAATTAAGGAAATGTAATTGATCCCCTATTCATCAGCTGTGGGGAGTCTAATGTATGCTCAGGTATGTACGCGTCCGGATATTGCGTACATAGTTGGAATTCTAGGCAGATATTTAAGTAATCCTGGGATGGATCATTGAAAAGCAGCCAAACGGGTCATGAGATACTTACAGAGAACAAAGGATTACATGCTCACTTATAGGAGTTCGGATCAGCTGGAGATCATAGGGTATTCCGACTCTGATTTTGCTGGATGCCAAGACAATAGGAGATCCACGTCAGGTTATGTTTATATGCTAGCTGAAGGAGCTATATCTTGGAAGAGTGTCAAACAAACACTCATAGCTTCGTCCACTATGGCAGCAGAGTTTATAGCATGTTTTGAGGCATCTAATCATGGAATATGGTTGCAAAATTTTGTCACTGGGCTGCACATTCTGGAGGGTGTTGAAAGACCACTTAAGCTATATTGTGACAATAAATCAGCAGTACTATATTCTAATAACAACAAGAGCTCGTATAAGGCAAAGTATATTGACATAAAGTTCTGAATTGTGAAGGAGAGAATTCAGAATGGTGAAGTGTCCATAGAGCACATTGGGACAAACTCCATGTTAGCGGATCCACTCACAAAAGGGTTACCACCCAAGGTCTTTCATGAGCACACTGCTCATATGGGTGTTATCTCATTTGATGATATGTCAGTTTAGTAGAAGTTTGTATTTTATGTATTTGGGTGCTATTTGGTTTTGGACACATTTATGTATTAAAGTATTTTGGATATTTATCTGATCAGATATATGGAAATTCAGTTCATTCTGTTTTCATTATGTTAAAGTATTGATCTCATTAAAGTTAAGGAGGACCAGTTGAAAATAGACATGTATTGATCATATTGCGTGTAATTTTCATGCTGCGCATCCATGATTGATCTATGTCGTTTAGCTATATTGGTATATGTGACCATTGATGGTTTAGTTACGCTATATGTGACGAATGTCGCTTTGATCCTATGTTGATATGGTTAATGGACGAGATTGTCCGGATATACCCTAAGGATTAAGATAGCAATTTATGAGCTCACTAAGGTTAACACAATTATAAGGTTACATATGTGGCCCAGTGGAAGATTGTTAGATTATTCAATAATATGGGCCACACATGTAAAATTAATTGTGTTGGGCTATCTAAATAATTAAGCCAAATTAAAGTGGTCTATTTGGAAATTGGCTTAAGGGTATAATTGTCATAGAATTAATGTGTAGATACCAGAGATAATTCTAATTTGATGAGGGGCCAAATTAGAAATATCAACACATATATAAATATGTGTATTCATTAGGGTTATGGTCCCCAACTTATACGGCCACCAAAGAGAAGTTTTCTCTTTTTCTCTTCTGCATCCCCATCAACAGAAAGAGAGGGACAAAGAATTTGGATTCACCTTTGTCATTAAGGGTCGTAGCAAGTTGGAAGATCGAACCCAACAAAGAGACGATCGCTTCAAGATCCATCAAGCTTAGCAATGGATTCAGGTACGCTTCCGCAATTTTTATTATGTTCTTCATCTCATGAATCGATATGGTACAACAAATTTCTAACATCTCATCCATACAGCTTGACCTCTTCCCTTGGCTTTAAATTCCCAACTCTTGTTCGACCTCCTTGAACTGCATCTTGCTTGATTCCTTTCTACCGTCGATTCTTATTTTCGTGCTTAGTGTCAACTAGGAAGATGACTACACTAGTATATGCTCATAGGTCAACCACATGGCTAGAATGGTTATATTGGCAATTGGAATACATTTAAGACTCTAATTGAGTTAAAAGGTTTTTTTTAAGTGTGATTTAATGATTATTAATTTGTAAAGTAGGATACTACCAAGGAAGGTTTTAATCTTGAGATTTATAAATAGTAAACACCATAGGATTGATACTGCAGGAAAGAGAGAAAAAAAATAGCTAGAATCTTTATACCATTGATTGGCTTTTTGAGATTTGATATTTATGATTTATTGTGTTATAGTTATACATGTTTGCACAAGTGTAAAAATTGATTTGCTTTTCGAGTTGTAATATTTATGAGTTTTGGGTGATAGATATACATCTTTGAACAAAAATAAAATTTATTTGATTTTCGAGTTTTGATGTTTATGATTTATTGTATTATAGTTATACACCCATGAACAGTTATAAATTTGGTTTGAAAATGATCTTAGCTTTTAAAAATGGCCATAGGAATTATTTAAATTTGAGTTGTACAACTTACGATTTTCGTGTTTAGTAAATTTTGAATTTTAAGTGAAAGTAATGACGGTGAATTTTGGTTTAAAATATTTGAAAGTTATGAAAACGATTTTAAGAAATTTTTATTTTAAATGGTGTCTTATGATTGAGGATTTACGAATCTATTTAGATTTTTGGTAAAAAAAGATTTAACTGATAATATTATTTGAATCAAAAGTTTAATGTGGGATTGCTAATATTAGAACTTTTGGGAGAATTTCGAAGGATGTGATGGAATGTTATTCTGATTGATTAAAGGAAGTTACCATTTAAAAGTTAATGATTTTGTTGGAATAACTTAGCATGAATAGAAGTTAAAATTGATGAGAGCATTGAGCTTAATTTTTGAGATTGCTTTTAATATGCTAAGAGTTTTATTATGAGTTATTTGGAATTTTTAGAGTGTTAAATTTTTTGATTGATTGCGAAATTTTTATGGATTCGTAAATTATGAACTCTTGAGTTAAATAGTTGAACTAAAACGTTAATTTTGGAAAAGGTTAGTAGTAACGTGATAAAATTTTGCTTTGAGAATTAAGAAAGTGATTTAAATTTTTTATGATAAATTTGAACAGCTTGGAGTGAATACAAATTTTGGTGGTATATTTTTGAAAGTTTATTTTTGAAACTTTTGGAGGATACTTGAGCTAAAATTTTAATGGTAGGCCCCAAGATAACCCTACTGAGTATTCCACACTAATTGTCATATCACTCATGACCATGATAGTAGTATGTATACAAGTGTTGTTAGTCATCTACCAAACTATGCGACTGTATCCCAATATTGACTTACTCGACCTTCCTTAAATTCTAGATCTTTTAATTGCGACCTTCTAACCCACTTGCAATTTGAATAATGATTTAATAGTTCCTTAACTGTATTCATCTAATGGACTATCTTCTCTCTAGAACTATGTCCCTAAATAATTTTATTGGATTCTCTAATTAATTTTATTTCATGCTTTAACTTGATCTTCTTTATTTTTGTACATTAATTATCACCTCGTGAACTCCCACTTTCTATTTTAGATCTTTTGGCGACCTTTACCGTCACTTGGATATTTGGAGCATGACACTAAACTTTTCCTTCCAACAAATTTCATATGTAAGACCTAAACAAGTCCACCTTCATGTAGATATATCATGTCCCACTACAACAAAAAACCCTTTTAATGACGGCTAAAAAGCGTCATTAATGACAAACCATGACGCTTTTTTTCTTCAAAACAAGCGTTATAAAAACGGGTGTT
This sequence comes from Iris pallida, assembly GCA_029216955.1. Classification (NCBI taxonomy): domain Eukaryota; kingdom Viridiplantae; phylum Streptophyta; class Magnoliopsida; order Asparagales; family Iridaceae; genus Iris; species Iris pallida. Next base: position 3,200,780 of record JANAVB010008197.1, read on the forward strand.
ATAAATGTTTTTTAAAAGCGTTATAAAAAAACCGTCATGGATAGTCCCTATAAAAGCCTTATGAATAGTTAATATATAGTGCACAATTCAGGACATTTTTAAAACGTTATGAAAAGATAATATGTATAGACTCAATGCAGCACATTTATAACACTTTATACTATTCAAATTAGCATATTTATAACGCTCTATACTGCACATTATATATTACATTCCAAAAACTTAACATTATATATCACCATCTTTATTACATTTCTCAAAATAGAGTACATATCAACATCTTCATTACATTCTCAAAATAGAATATCCAAATACATATATACATTTACAACTACCAAAATTGTCCACATCAAAACTTGGCCACATCAAAACTGTCCATGGAACATGTAGCAAAACCCTGAAAAAGATAAAAACAAAGGTTCAATATACTTGTAATGTAATGTGAAGATTGCAAGAAACGAAGGACTTGTACACATTTTTCAAACTTTAAAAGGAGAAGAGGACTAAAATTTGTACAATTTGTATATCAATGTACAATTTGTATAGGAAAGACAAACAAGGCTAGAAGATAAGTACCTTAGTATAACCATTAAGGTTGACTAAAATCTGCCTGTACATTTTCTCTAAGCTGGTAGTCCATGTCCTGTCAAAATCAAGCCTAGCCAGCACAGAGCGACGTAATACAACTATCAGCATGTGGGAGGGGTCTAGTCAGCCCAGAGTGACCCAATCCCCATGAAGAATCTCCCAGTGTCAAGCCATAAAGCATCCTACACAGTGCTTGAAGTCATAGACCCATGTTCAAGAATTTAGTCCAAATGGTGAAAATTACTGGTTTGAATAATAAACCTCAGCAAAGTATACTGCCAGCCATCCCAAAATGCAGAAACCAGTAGGCTCTCATTGCCTGGTTCCATCAAACAAAAGTAAGGTTTGCAAGAATTCATAGTGATGTTATGTATGGAAATTAAATTCCAATGATATGCTTCATACTCCTTTACGACCGATAACATCAGCAACATTTCCACTTGATATCGCACCAATCATTGCCCCGATGGTCATAATGGAATCAAAATGGTCCCAGTATCACCAGAAGGAAAACCTGAATTGGAGAAAGACTAGAAATGCGTTACTTTCATGTTTATTTTTTTTGTTAAGAGATGAAGTATTTTTTAACATAGAAAAAAAATGTAATTTACCTGCTGCAACTACTGTTTCACTTGCATAGAAAGAGATCCCATTGTATCCACCAAAATTTTGAAGCACCATGAGACCGACACCGACCTAATGATCACAATCATCTTCATCGAGCACGACAAATAATAAATATCACTCAAATAGTAAAATTCTTCAGATTAGTCTCCATTTTATTTGTTTCGTTCTTGAGGGGGGAAAGTCAATTTTCAGCAGAAACTACTGCAACCATAACCTCACTGGGGAAATTCAAACTTGTCAACCAACACTGATTTTTATACTTTCATCCAAACCAAACTGGAACTGTAGATAGGCAATACCAGCTATAAATTGATGAGTTGGTTAGTAATCTTGAAGGTTTTTTTTTTGAGAAGGACCAGATGATCTTTAACTATAGCCTCTATTTTTATTCCTCCTCACCATCCAATCCAATCTGGTAGGATTCGAACTCATTCTTTGAATTGTTCCAATATGCAGCTATCCCGAAATGTGATACCAGAAAAGATTGATTCTCAAAAAACCACTGAGTCAATTAGAATGTCCTTCAAGCTTCTTCCTATCGTAAACCAGTTCCACAGTTATCCTAATTCTTCTGCTCAGACTCAGTACAATATTAACATCATTTTGGAAAAAGAAGCATCAAAACAATAATCACCCAATTCCTTCTGTGACAGTAACAGACATGTACTTCCTGGTAAAGGAACCATGTCACCAATCACAAAGCAAATGACCAAAATGACACAAAGAAATTGAACAAAGTTTGTATGCGGCTGAACATCTGAGATATAGGTACACATTTAACAAAGTAAAAAAAAAGCCATAAAACTGATGACATCCCAATGAGATGCTTAAATTGGGCCAATTAGTACTTGCTTATACTTTAAGACGGTAGTATATCAATATATAAAAAATGCTCCAAGTATATAATCTTTGTCATTAGTAGAGCAGTAAGTAATGCAATCAGTAGTAATTCACTCCACATCTTACCAATCCATACAAGTGTTTAGATAAAACACTGCCCGAGTAAACATAAGACAAGATAACAACAGTATCAAGCCTAGAAAGTTGTTAGTGTGAGATACTCCATTACCAATACATATGGAAAAAAAGGTGATAATATTCAAAAATATCTATATTCATTATAGCGACTGATGCAAAGTTTTATCAACAACTGAATTGGAGAAGAGGTAAACTAGCAGATCATGTGGCTGAGAACAGAAATCCCTAATACAGCTGTACAATGTGGTGCATATGCATGTCTTACAATATGAGTAGGCTTAGCTTATGCCATGGGTCTCATTCAATACTATTCGGACATTAGGGCACAAATTTCCCTTAGCATCCCTGATTTGGGCAATGAAGGCATGAACCCCTTCATTGGTTCCATTTATATGAAGCTGAGAGAAGATTATTGTGTGTGTAGCATGCTGAAAATATATACCAGAGGTAACAAGATCAATTTATAAACAGAAATACACGTTAACCACCTAAGAAGCATAGAGAATCCTCCACGTACATGGGAATTAATGTTTTGAAACAACTTACATTAGTAGAGCCTCCGATCCAAAACTTCTGAGCTGATTCACAAGGAGTGTTGATGATGAACTCCCCAGTACTCGAGTCGTAAGTGGCCGTCGTCTCAATTCCTCGCACCTTCAGTCCAAATATGCGCGCAGTACATGTAGTTTTAGCATGGGCTATTAGTACATGGAAATCAAAATTGAAGCGAATGGTTAAGGTAGAGTCCACCGACATTGCTTCCTGCAATATATTTAGCACCTTGCATCTATAGCTTCGAGTAATCTAGTTTGGTACAGCTTCGAAGCTCTAGCCAAGCACCTCCTCCTCGGCAGCAGTTCACACCCGCCCAACATCAGCTTCTGGCCCAAATGCCAATCGTCCTTGTAATAGTCCCCGATGTCGTAGCCCATGTACTCCTCGAGCTCCTTCCTTATCAGCACACAAGCATGCCCGACCGTATCGTAACTCTTGTTCGTTCCGTAAGTCTTGTTCGTGCCCCCGTCTCCCCGTCAACACCACCACGCCAAATCATAGCGCCACCACCGGTGACCGCTAGCCACCACCACTACCTCCCATCGACCACCATCACAACCAAACCATACCAGTACAGAGTAAAAGAGGAAAAGAACTTACCTAACCTAAATCCGTAACTCCACCGACCTTGCCGTCTACCGCCTCCGGCGAGTCTCCCCAAGCTTCCGCGAGCCCCCCTTTCACAGTAGAGCCGGCGACCCCGTCGTCATGCCGCTGCCAGTGGTGAGGACTCCCCTCTCTTCTCCACGCCGCCATCCAGAGCCCCCGCTCGCCCAGATGCGCCGGCGACGTTGACGGAACCCCCAGCCAGATCTGATCCTGTCAGCCGATGTCGCCCTCTGGCGCGCTCCGCCTGGTGCTGCCCTCCGGTATTTCCCCGAGCTCCCGTCGTGCCACCAGCGCCTTCTCCTGCCGCGCCGCCTTGGCTTCGCTGTGAGCCGTGGCCAAGCCAGCTGTTACCCAGGTGACCCCCCTTTTCTTCTTTCTCATCTCTCTCTGTGATTTCAATTGGGATAGGAAATAAATGAGAACATCTATGAACGGCCTCCCCATCTCCTTCTCCCTTTCTAACTAGGTTTAGGATTTTAGATCTAGGGTTAGGGTTTTGGAGTTGGGGGAAAGAAGGAGAAGAAGAGGAGGAGAGGAGAGTGTTAAGGAGCGCGGGCTATAGCAAAAATTTTGCCAACAATTTAACTTAAAAAATATTACAAGTTTGCCACCGCTCTAAACAATTAATGACGTTTTGTTTTATAAACGTCATAAAAAGCCCAGAATTAGTAAAAACCGTCATAGAAATAAAGGTATTTCGAACTTTGATAACGCTTAGGTATCAGGCGTCATAAATACGTCTTATCGAGCGTTATTAAAAGGGTTTTTTGTTGTAGTGTCCCACTAAAACACGTCTCCTTGTACACTATTTTCACGATAGGACCTTCTGGTCAAAAAGGCCAAACAATAGACCTCTACCATGACACCAAAATACTTTTCGACTTCAATTAAGAGATCCAACCTTGACTCAATCCCTTAACCCGATAGGTGAATTTTGTTCTACTTAGTTCCTTAAATGCTTAAATTTGTGCTTTATCTTGATTGCTTAACCCATTGTCTCATCCCATTACTAGTTTAACTCTTGTGTAAGTTGGGTAGAATACCTCATGGCCCAACAAAGCCTTTGTCCTTGTGACCCATGTGGATAAGTTTGCTTAGACTATAAGTTCAGAGGACCCTAACTTAGCTAGTCAACCAAGACAACTGAATAGGCCCAAACTTCGGGCGAGCCCTGATTTTAAAAGATCTTGGACTATTTAAATTCTTTCATCAGTACCTCTCTTGCTCATATTTTGACTATCTCATGCTGCTAATGTAGCTTCAGTTTTTCAAGCTTATTTCGTTATCAAGCTTGATCATGACATATATTATTGGGTGCACCCACTAACATATTGTCTAATTAGAACCGGTGCATGATGGTCTGATCAACCTATTGTACTTTGGTTCGCTTATCACATATTATTCTACATGGATGGAGACATAGTAAACTTGTCTTAGAGTCTCATCCGCGACAGCATTGACAACTCTCATTTGAATTATTTCCGTCACCTATGAACTACGTATTCGTACTCGATAGCATCGTCCTTGAACTCTTTATTGTTTTTACTTTACTTATGTTAGAAAGACCAGGCAATGTGCATGATAGATAGATGCAAGATATCACCTTTCGTTTTCCTATCAGTTATTTCAACATGAATTTAGATAGCCACCGACCCACTCATGTGGCTATATCCTCACCTTAAACTCTTCTTCTCCCCAAATCCTAGAAATTTCATTGTGCCCTTCCAACCCCTCTTGAACGCACGAGAGTGATTCTAATCATCACTTAATCAAACCCTCGACCAAGACGATTATTATCCAGTTCTCCCTTAAGGAATCACATCTCCTGAATGTCTAAGTTATTCTCTTTGGCCAACTCAATTCCTTATTGTTCTCTAAAATTGGATATTCAAAATTTTGTTACCTTCACTAGTGATCCTTATTCAATTCCATAACCATGATATATTTTTGTATATATCGACTCCACAATTTTTTTTATTTGCATGGTGGTGTTGAACGCCCCTTTATCGCCTCCACCCAAATTTAATTGTATTTTGGTATTGACGAACTCTTCCTATCCCCCAACCCTAACTATCATATTATTCCTAAATTTTGAGGACGAAATTTTTGTAAGTTGGGTAGGATGTAAAATCCCATTTTTTTTAATTATTTTTTTTATTTTATTAGACTTAAAAAATGAATTTATACAATCGTTGGTTTTATTTATTTTTTTAGAAGGACCTTAGCCACTGTTGAATTTTGTAACACAAGACTACCATAAATTTTGGCACGGGAAATGTAGCAGTGTGCCTTGACTAGTACATTAGCCATGCCCGGGGGAAGCCTAGCCATGGTGATGTCCAAACTAGGAAAACCAGACCAACTTGTAAATTTACTTATTTAAAGTATTTTAATTAAATATTATTTTATATATTGATTTTAGATGACCCGGTTTGTCCAATTCAGCCCGAACTGGGCCGAACCAAATTTAAACCCATGTAGGCATGGGATGGGACCAAGGTGGCCATGTAGACATATTTTGTGTACGTAGAAATATTTTCTAAATTATTTTAGAATTTTATGTAGAATTTTAAATTATTTAGTTATATGTACAAGTATTGGTATTTTTATTATTAAATAATATTTTACAAGATTGTACATGTTCCTGGACCCGAATAAGGGTGTGTGGTACAATTCACCCATGGGAACAATTTTTATTAATTTTTTATTATTAAATTTATTTTGTAGAGATTATTAAACATGTTTATTCTATTAAGATATTATTATTACTTTGAGTGGAATTATTGTGAATTGAATTTATATGTACATGTAGATATGTTTAAATATATATTCAATATTTGGTTAGATAATATTTAAATTGTTATTTAGATTTTTTAAATAGATTTTGGTGTATATATATATAAGGATAAGAAAAATAAAAAGAGAAAGAAAAAAAATATATATATATATATATATATATATAAACCTAATGGGTGGTCGGCCCCACCCGACCACCCACACCTACGCATGCTGCTATAGGAAGAGCAGCGGCAGCAGCTTGCTGATTTTTGTGCGCCCCCACTTTAAGGCAAGCAGCAACAATAACAAAAGGGGCCGAACCCTTTGTCAACAAATCACTAGGCCGAAACCCCCTTGACATATATATATATATATATATATATATATATATATATATATATATATATATATATATATATATATATATATATACATTTGGCACAAAAGTAAACCCAAACCCTAATCCAAATCCTTCCTCTCCTCCTTCCTCCTCCCCACTCCACGGCAAGGCTCGGACGCACCACAGCGAAGCCGTGCTCGCGAAGAAGACAAAGGAACCATCGACAACAGCAGCAGTAACGGAACAACGAGGTACTCACCTTCTCTCCTAGTTTTCTCCCATCTCGTTCGATCATTTTTCGATCTACGAATTTCTACGCGTAGCCCCTATGACCCTCTTCAAGACCCTCCAGATAGATCTCGATCTAACCATCTATCTAACTCAAAAAATCGAGATAAAGTTAGGAAAAAATCAGAATTTGAACTGTTGAAAACTGAGTTGAAACGACAACTTGTCGGCCACTTTTCTCGCTGTCCATTAAACTTTCGTAGGAACTAATTGAAGGCAGAGAATAGCAACATAATCGAGACTACAACACAATTTGTAGAATCAGATTTAACACATCATACAGAAAGTTATGGATCGATGAACTTGTGCGAAAAACTGTTTTTGAAACATTAAAAATATGGAAAAATTTCCCGATACGGCGTGCGTCCCGACAAACCGGACGACGTGATCGTGCACTATACGTATCGAAAGGCGCGTATGGATGTTGTCGACGTGTGGAAACTGACGGAACCCGATTTCGTTGCATGTGCGCGACGAAATCAGTGCGTATCCGTCGAGATACCCCCGTATCGACCCTTTGCAAATTAAGTCACAAATTTGTGCACACTCATCAAATCGCGACGAAACTTGCGCCATTGGACTCAAAATATTTTTTTTGGTCCTGTATGCCAAATTTGGTTCAATTCTGAGAAGGTTGAACGGGACACTATTTTGGCGGGCCCACAATCCCACTCAACGGGCAATTTTATGTACGGCCCACCGGAATCCAAAATTGGATATACCGTTGGGTTCGCCTCATCAAAAAAATCTGTAGACATGTAGTTTGACGACTTTAGAGACCGTAGATATTGGCACGCATTTTGGTGCAAAGCGGGTCCAACGGCGGATATCGTTTTGACCCAAAATTACGAAATTGTTCCTGTTCCAGAATTTAACTTTTTGACAGGCATTTCCTAGGCATATCTTATATTCCAAACTTGTTCGTGATGTTTGTTGCAGCATCCGGAGTCATCTGCGGGATTTGACTTTTCTTGCTTCGTTTATTTGTCGGTTCGAGCTACTGGATTATTCTCTTTTGCACATAACCTCAGGCAAGATACCTTGCCATTATACTGTTTATATTCAGTTTGTATTTTATTACATATCACTGTTCATTTATTTTCAATTTTTACAGTTCTTGATTTACTGTCTGCTCAGTGATATTAGATGTACTTTGTTATTATCCTTTGGTTGCATATGACTTAGAGTTAAGAGACTACCGTTTGTAGTGTATTGCATATACCTTGCCATAGTTGTACCAAGAGGATATATGAGATGAGTAGCATGTAGAGGTCCTTGTGTGTTGGCTGATCCCCAGTGCGCATGCGTTAGGTCTAACTGTCAATAGTTGTATATTAGAAGATTTGACGGTTGGTAGTGTTACATGGTCGTGGATGCGACATGATAGGTACATTGGGTGGGAAGAACATTTTCTTGTCATATGGGCTTCGATTGCACTTCCCTTGTAACCCGGAAGCTCCGCTGGAGATACGGGTATGAGCCTCTTAGGTTGGCTACTGTCGTTTTTGAACGTCATGCGCTTAGGTCACTGGTGCCCAAGTGGGGACTATACCAGATCCCATTTACAGTCAGGGCTCATGCGACAAAATATTTGTTCTTAACTGCATGTTCACTTTAGTACGGTTAGGTTACCTTATTGTTGTCTTGTCACTTACTTTTGTTTGTGGCATATTTATATTCAGTATTTATATGGCATGTTTATTGTATCTTGTTACGTCCCTCTGAGGACCTGGTTATTCTCTCCAGATGTGTGCTTCTGTGAATTTGTAGGTGTTCTAGACAAGGTCGTTGTCACGATCCGCACCCACCGTGAGGGTACGATAACGTAACAACGCCCAGCCTACGCCGTAGTGTCGGCGGTAGAACGCTGTTCTAGGTCATGAACTATAACTACATAACATAAAATATACTCTCCAGAAGGAGGCCAACACCGAGGTACAACTCAATCACAATCTAAGGTAGAATGTAGCACGATGGAAATAGATAAGAAATCCTCAACTGAGGTACAACAGAAATGGAATACAAGTCTCATCATCTCTAAAATATACAACTCTGAAAATAAAGACAACAGCTAAGCATGAAAAGAAAGGACAGTCTAAGCTATCTACACTATACAAGGTATCATCCTGAGCAGCTGCCTGAACCTCCGCAGGGGTCCAGGTCGCGAGTGTCAACTAGGCAAACTCCAAGTAAGGGTGCAGGGTTCCTCATCATCCTCTGTAAAATTTTCAACAGGTCCAGTCAGGACGGGAGCGAGCACAAAACATCTCACGCAGTTCATATCATGTTAGGAAATATAAAGCATACAATAGAGTAAGGTACATGAAACGCTGAAAGAAGAATGTATATGAAAACAGCAGAGATTTGATAATGAGAAATATCTATATATGATAAGTAAGAACTGTAAGCAACATGTGATTTAGAGTACAATATGGTTATGTAAACGGGTTAGGTTATACAATAAAATGGGACTCCTTTGTACGTGGGTGTACAATGGACATATACAATTTCTTATACAATAGGATTGATCACATAACCAATTCTACTCTCCCTCCCCAATCAATACACAAGGATCCAATTCAGTTACGTTACCTTATACAATGGCTTGTACAATGGCTTATACAATGGCTTGTACAATGGCTTGTACAATGGCTCAATGTGATAATGAGAGTACAATATGCACAATGAGTGTACAATGATAAGGGTATTTAATAAATACAATATATAAGTGAAACACACATCACAATATGTATTTAGTGAATACAAGGAGATAACATATCAGAAGAAGATCCGTATAGTACCAATCCGTGATAATGATCGTGTCAGCATCAAGTACAGTAATCTAGAGCAAGAATGTAAATCCAGACAAGTATAAAACGGTCAGAGAAAGTACTCGCCTCGTATCTGAATGTCTGAAGTAAATGTATTGTCCGAGATGAGGTACCTGACTCCTAGTTAGAGCAACACAAGTCAAGATGTATACAAGGGATGATAATAGTAATCTATAATGCATCTGTATGTTGTCTAGGTCAAACTAAGACTAAAGTCAACACTTGGTCAACTCTAGTCAACCACACTAGTCAACTAGGTCAAGTCCTACCCCAAACAAGTCTAATAAGTCTCACTAGGCCTAACCAAGTGTCACGACCCGCTACCCAAATTGTTGGGCTAGGCCGAGTCATGTCCAGCCTACGTTGAGATAAAATGTAGTAAGCTGTTCTAAAGACAACAGGATAAGACTAAATGTGCTAACAGTTCTATAAGTGAAGAAGAATCATAAATGCTCCAAACACAAAAGTCGTCGTATATAGTAAAATATCCAAGTACAAGTAAACTGAAATATAAAACTGGATATATGTCCAGTTACAAAATGATGTAGTCTAATACATGTCTACTCTCAAAAGTCTAAGTAAACAAAAGATAACTAGGCGAGGTTCCCCGCAGGAACATCCTCGTAAAGCAGAGCCGGGTCCTCGGCAGTAATCCCATAATATGAGTCGCAGAGTAACTCCTCCTCAGTAAGGACACCTACAACGTTATCCTGTCAGGACGGGAGCAAGTACTAAATCTAGCAAACTAGCATATGAAACATGGAAATGAACATGAGAATGAACATGAGAGGAATAACTGGAAAGCATGGCATCACATAGTCTATCATGGCAAGGATATATATGTCATAGAAATAGCTGTATATGTAATGTTTAAAACTGTAGCAGGTACGTGATCGGTCAATAGATGTACAATGTGCTGGGGGCACATAATGAAATGTACTTCCATACAAGTAAAACGGCGACAGATGTACATATGTACAAATCCGTGTTGAGATAAAGCATACGACAAGGTATACATATAAAATGTCAACCTTGCTCGGTACATACGTACGGGAGAAGGGGGCAAGATCACGTACTCAACTATCAGTTTTCCCATAACCCATATTCTAATCATGTGAGAGATACATCAAGACTATTCTAAGCATGGTAGTAACTGAAAGTATATCATGTAGAGATTCTAACTTGTTACCCCAAGGATCAGCATTCAACATGGTGGGGTTTGCAGTTCATTTATGTGACAATATGTAAAGTTCGTAGAAAGTACTTGCCTTTAGCAAAGCAAAATAAAACAAGCTGCGATAACAATGCTATGGATGTCCAGTAACTCGTCGCTGTAGAAGTAAAATATAATAACTTAGTTTTACACTAAGCTAAAACACTAGGACACTAATTGGTGAAACACGACTTGTGACTGGGCACCTAGCCAAAATGATGACTTGGCATAGGAGACCAATGTGGGGTGACACACTATGTTAACTAACTTTCTAGGGTCTTTACACTAGTAAGGGATGGGGTTTAACACGACTAAAACTCCAAATAACACAAAAAGCTACAAGTCGTAATTAATCAATAAATAAATCAAAAGATCATTGTGTTCTAACAATTTTTGAAGTAGACAAAAAGCCTAGTTTTTCTTAAAGCAAAGTATCAAAGTGATCCTTGTTAATCATAGAAATTTATTATAATTTTTCTGGAATTTATTAACCAGTACAAATATTTTATAAAAATCAATTTTCCTAAGCATACAGAAAATGAGTTTTGGTTTTATATGCCAAACTAGTGGCAAAACAGTAAATTAAATACTACAAAATTTATACTAAATTAGCTAACTTAACATAGTATCTAAAAACTATTTTTCCATAATTTTAGCAATACTTTAAGTATTTTTAGAAAATCAAAAACAGCTTTGCACACAATAATTAATTATCTGCGTATTTTGTCCATGTATATAATTTGAACCAAAGTTCAAATACAGGACCCAAGGCCATGAATCAAGTCCAATATGACTTGTACAGGTCTTGAATGTGTGAAAACACATTTGAGCCCAAATACCCATACTAGGCTTGGACACCAAATGGTTGCAGTAATTTAAATACACTAAAAGTACAATTTGGTAATAGTGCAAAATAAATATTATTATTTTAATAAGGCAAAATTATGCATAGAGAAAATATACCTACATATGTTTTAAAAGTACATATATATATATATGTAAGGAAAAATACTTAATTTATAAAGTATATATATATATGTATAAATATATATACATATATAGGAAAATACTTAACAATAAAGTGTATATATATATTAATATATATACATGAAAATATATACAAATATATATATATATATATATATATATATATATATATATATATATATATATATATATATATATATATATATATATATATATATATATATATATATATACATGAAAATATATACATAATACATACATATATGAATATATATATAAATACAAACATATTTATATAAAATTTACTAACTATACAATATATATACATATATATAAAATACTGTCAAAAGCAGTATATACACATATATATATATACTAATATATATATATATACATATATATATAAAATATATATATATATATATACATATATATATATAAATATATATATATAACTGAAAAAGAAAAAGAAAAAGAAAAGAAACAGAAAAGAAAAGAAGACAGAAAGGAGGGGGCTCGAACCCTGTCCTCGGGAAGGGGGGGTGTTTTAGGCTCTGCGCGCTGGCCAGTGGGCCAGTTGGCCCGCTGTGTTAGGAATAGGTTTTAGTTCATTTTATTTCATTTTAGGTTAGATTAATAAATAAATAAAAATATAAATATCTGTCCTGTGTCCTGACAGTTAAGGACACAGGTATCAACGTGTCCGGGGTGATTTTGACACGTACGACACGAGTCTCACGTGTCCAGTTCCACGCTCACGTTCGCCAAGACACGGCGAACAATATGGACACAACACGAGACACGCACGACTCGTAAGGACACTGCTACTCACGTGTCCAGTCGATCGGGGGGGCTGTCGAAGGGTCTGGACGGCGAAGGAGGCGTCGTGACGGTGGCGGAGTGGTGGCGCTGCAATCGTCTCAGAGAGATGCGTCGAATGGTGGTGGTCGGGGCTGTTGAAGTGGCGTGTAGGCGTCGGGCTAGGTTAGGGCGAACTCCGGCGAGTCTCGTCGGGGAAGATGGGTTGGTTGCGGCGGCGTAGGGGGCTGTGGTGGTCGTGGAGTCTAGGGTTAGGGTCTGGGGGGTCAGGGGCTATTTATAGAACCCTAGGGCGGTGGGATTAGGGCTAAAAATTAGGATTAGGGTTAGGGTTTGGTCGTGGATCGCCGGAGACGACGACACGCAGAGGCGGTGGTCGGTTAGGGTTAGGTTTAGATTTTTAGCAGAAAACCCCCTAGAGTTTAGGAAATCACGGATAGGTCCTTCCAGCGTCTAAATGCAAAATTAAATTTGCATTTCGCATTAAAAACAATTAACTATTTATAAACTGATATTAAAACAATTCTAATTATTACAAAACTATATTAAAACAATTTTGAAAATTGTAAATTGATATTTTTAATATATAAAACTTATTTAAAAATCATTTAAAAATTCTAGAAAAATTCCTAAAAATCTAAATAATTATTTTAAGGCTAATTTGTCACTAAAAATTAATTAACACTAATTAAAAATGAATTTTGAAAAACAGGGGCTTATAAGTCTTCCCTCCTTGAAAAATTTTGTCCTCGAAATTCACAAGGATTGAAGACCCAACAATATTCTAACATAGCAAGCAATGCAACAAAATGACTAAGGCTGCGATCGAAACTAACCTCTAGGGTATCAAGCGGGAACGGGTGGTTCCCTCGCAGTGGTTGGATCGAACAAGTAAGGGTATCTCTCCCTCATGTCCGACTCCCTCTCCCAAGTAGATTCACGTGGGGAGTAACGGCTCCAAGCTACTCGTACTAGGGGTATAACCTTGTTCCTCAGCCTCTTCTCTCTCCGGTCTAATATCTCCACTGGCTGCTCAGAAACTGTAAGGCTCGGTCCGACCTCCAACTCTGAATGATCTAGCACATGACTGGGGTCTGGAACATATCTCCTCAGCTGAGATACGTGAAAGACGTCGTGAACTCCTGCTAGGTTGGGTGGAAGTGCAACCCTGTAAGCTACCTCTCCGATCCTGCCAAGTACCTCGAACGGCCCGATGTATCTGGGGCTCAGCTTCCCTCCTCGTCCGAACCGGATCGTCTCTCGAGTAGGTGATATCTTCACTAGCACCATATCACCGTCTGTGAACTCCATCGGTCTGCGACTAGCATCAGCCCAGTGTTTCTGCCTATCCTGAGCTACTCTGAGCCTGTCTCTGATCATCCCGACTTTCTCTGCTGCATCCGTGATCATCTCTGGCCCAAGCATAACTCTGTCTCCGACATCATCCCAAAAGAGCGGTGTGCGACATCGTCGTCCATATAGCACCTCGAAAGGAGACATACCAATACTGGCCTGGTAGCTGTTGTTGTATGAAAACTCTACCAAGTGCAGATGGCTCTTCCATGATCCTCCGAAGTCCAGCACGCAAGTCCTCAGCATATCCTCCAGTGTCTGTATTGTCCTCTCGGACTGCCCATCTGTCTGTGGGTGGTACGCCGTACTGAACTTGAGCCTACTGCCCAACTCCTCCTGCAAGCTCCTCCAGTAGTGGGATGTAAATCTGCTGTCTCTGTCTGACACGATGCTCACCGGCACTCCGTGTAGGCGAACTATCTGCTGCATGTATAGCTCCGCCAACTTCTCGGTGGAAAGCCCCACCTTGAAGGGTATGAAGTGCGCACACTTCGTCAGCCTGTCTACGATGACCCAGATGGCATCCTTCCCTCCTTGGAAACGAGGAAGCCCTGAAACGAAGTCCATCGTAATATGTTCCCACTTCCACCCAGGAATGGGTAACGGCTGCAAAAAACCAGCTGGCCTCTGGCGCTCCGCCTTGACCTGCTGGCAAACTAGACATCTCGAGATAAAATGCGATACATCCCTCTTCATCCCGTGCCACCAAAGATGTTCCCGCAAGTCACGGTACATCTTGTTAGCACCAGGGTGAATAGAATATCTCGATCGATGCGCCTCCTGCAAAACTGCCTCTACTAGCTCTCCCTTCGGCACGCACAATCGGCTGCCATGCCTCAGGAATCCATTCTCTGCTATAGTGAAGTCATCCAGCAATCCAGCTAATGCCTGGGGTCGAAGTCTGCGAAGACTCTCATCTGTAGACTGTGCCTCCCGGATCTGCTCCATCAAACTTGACTGAATGTCAAGCGCCATCATCTGTATCACTGATCCTGGCCGAACTAGCTCGATACCGAGCTTCTCCAGATCCTCCCACAAATATCGATCAATCATCAGGTACCATGCCATCGGATGCCTGCTCAGCGCATCCGCCACCATATTTGCCTTTCCGGGATGATACTGTAAATCGATGTCGAAGTCCTTCATCAACTCCAACCATCGTCTTTGCCTCATGTTCAGCTCTTTCTGCGTGAACACATACTTCAAGCTTTTGTGGTCAGTAAAGATTTCCACACGCTCTCCGTATAAGTAATGTTTCCATAACTTGAGTGCAAAGATCACCGCAGCTAACTCGAGGTCATGGGTAGGATAATTTCTCTCATGAGTCCGCAACTGCCTAGATGCATAAGCAATTACTTTTCCATGCTGCTGTAGAACACATCCTAGCCCCTTCCCAGAAGCATCACTGTATATGGTGAAACCTCCAGAACCTGAAGGTAAAGTCAGAACTGGAGCGGTCGTCAGCCTTCTCTTCAGCTCCTCAAATGCCGCCTGGCAGTCCTCTGACCAGATGTACTCTGCGTCCTTCCGCGTCAGCTTCGTCATGGGTTCAGCTATCCTAGCAAAGTCCTGGACGAACTTTCTGTAATAGCCTGCTAAACCCAGAAAACTCCTGATCTCTGAAACTGACGTCGGAGCCTTCCACGTCTCAACTGCAGCAATCTTCCTGGGATCCACCGAGATTCCATCTCCAGTGACTACATGGCCGAGAAACTCCACTCGGTCTAGAAAGAACTCGCACTTCGGCAATTTGGCAAATAATCTCTCCTGCCTCAGAATCCCCAAAACTATCCGCAAGTGCTCTGCATGCTCCTTCGGCGTCTTCGAGTATATCAGGATGTCGTCGATAAATACTACGACGAACTTATCCAGATACTGGTGAAATGTCTTATTCATCAAGTTCATAAAGACAGCTGGCGCATTTGTGAGACCAAATGGCATCACCAGAAACTCGTACTGCCCGTACTTCGTGTTGAACACCGTCTTCTGAATGTCTGCTGGCCTAACCTTCACCTGGTGGTACCCGGATCTCAAGTCTATCCTGGAAAATACCTTCGCCCCGCTCAACTGGTCGAACAAATCATCTATCCTGGGCAGAGGATATTTGTTCTTGATGGTGATGGCATTCAAGGCCCGATAGTCAATACACAACCGGACTGTACCATCCTTCTTAGGCACAAAGAGCACTGGCGCTCCCCATGGAGAAGCACTGGATCGAATGAAACCCTTTTTCAACAGGTCATCAATCTGCTCTTTCATCTCTATGGCCTCCTTGGGGTTCACTCTATAGCAAGCCCGGGATACTGGTGATGAACCCGGCACTAAATCTATAGTGAACTCCACATCTCTGTCAGGCGGAAGTCCTGGAAGATCCTCTGGGAATACATCCATAAACTCCCTAATGATAGGGTATGGCGGTGCTGCGTCCCCGACTGTCGTACAACAGTTCGGCTCTAGGCTGATCTCCGGCCCTGTCCTTCTGACACTGAATGGTGCTGTGCCTGGGGGACTGAACACAATACTACCCTCATGGCAATCTATAGATGCATGGGCATAGCTAAGCCAGTCCATCCCCAATATGATATCATAACCGGGGAGTGGCATCACAAAGAAGCGCCCTCTGAACTCTCTCCCGGCTATAAAAATAGAACATCTATAGATAGATCTAATAGGCACTGGTCCTCCTCCCGTCATCACTCTACTAATCTCCGCAGTAGGTGTAGCTACTAGATGATGTTTATGCATAAACTCTAATGATAGGAAGCTATGAGATGCACCAGAATCAAACAAACATACAGCTAGAAAAGTATGCAAATAAACATGACCTGTGATGACGTCAGCTAAGTAATCCGGCTCCGAAACCTGCTCCGGCTCTGGCTCAATGGCTAGACTATAAACCCTCCCCTAAGGTCCCTTCTGCTGCTGCAGATGCTGTCCGAACCTCTGTTGCTGAGTCGGGAGCGGTCCTCTAGTCTTCACTACTGGGCACTCTCGAATCTGATGGGTGGCAGACCCACAAGCTAAACACTGCTTCAACCTCTTCCTGCAGACGGTGTGATCATGCCCTGGTCTTCCGCAGAAAGAACATATAGCTCCCCTCTGCTGCTGCTGCTGCTGATGCCGGGGTCCCGGGGCTCTAACTGGCGGGGTCTGATGATATGGTGTAGGGGGACGGTAAGTCTGCTGGGGTGGCGTCGGCGCTCTCTGCTGGAAAGCCTGACGCTTGGACGGTCCCTCATGATGTACAGAAGCCGGCCTCTTGCATGACAGAAGACGCTCCTCAATACTCCGGGCCAACTCCAGGCTCTGGTAGTAGTCAGTCGTACCGTTCGCCACTATAAGGATGCCAGTGTCTGGAACTAGACCATGGCAAAACCTACGGGTTATCTCCTCTGGATCAGCAACCAGACTAGGAGCAAAACGGCTCAGGCGACTAAACTCTCCCGCATAGTCATCAACAGAACGGTTCCCCTGCTGGATGTTCTGGAATCGTAGCCCCATGGCTACTCTAGCAGTGGTCGAGAAGAATTTCTTCTTGAACTGGGTCTTGAACTGGTCCCAGGTGGCTCTACCTCTCGCGAACAACGGCTCATTCCTGAACCAGACTCCGGCTAAGTCTATCAGCAAAAATCCTGCTGCCTCGACCTGAAGGTCATCCGGCATCCTAACTCCCAGAAGCTTCCTCTCTACAGAATCTAGCCAGTCATCAGCTACTACTATGCCCTCAGTCCCTGAGAACTCCTTGGGATTCAGACCCATGAAGTCCTTGACCGTTCCCGCTCTCTGCCGTGGCTCTACATGTGGTGGGACCACGGGACGTCCCTCAGAACGCTCTATGCTCTGGCGGAGTAGGGTAGTCTGCTCCTGATGGGTTGTTAGGAACCCCTGGATCAGTGTGAGCAGCTGGGTTCCGTCGAGTGTGACGGAAGCCTGGGTGGATATAGTGATAGGGGATGGTGGAAGTATCGGGTCCTGCCGGGCCTGGGATGTGGAAGGTGGTATCTGGGTCTGTGGATCTGTGGAGTGGGGGAATGTGGTAGGTGGAGGTGTATCAGTCAACCGGTCAGCTGACTGGATATGGAGGGCCCCATTCTCGGGGGTAACATACTGGGACGAACGAGTAAGAACCATCTAAATTACATAAAAAGACTTATAAGGACTTGTTTAAAGTAAGCAATCATATGCAAGAAAATCTAATTATAATAGCAAACATGTGATGTATTTCCTATGTTGCAATCCTAGCATTCCTCTAAGTGTTCTGAGCGTCTTTCCTAATGTTGTCTAATTACCTTAAGTTCCTAATTGCAGGCATGCTTGGTACAATAACGTAACCAAACAGTTTAGTCAGGACCTGCATGGGCCACCACTAAAAATATGTCACGACCCGCTACCCAAATTGTTGGGCTAGGCCGAGTCATGTCCAGCCTACGTTGAGATAAAACGTAGTAAGCTGTTCTAAAGACAACAGGATAAGACTAAATGTGCTAACAGTTCTATAAGTGAAGAAGAATCATAAATGCTCCAAACACAAAAGTCGTCGTATATAGTAAAACATCCAAGTACAAGTAAACTGAAATATAAAACTGGATACATGTCCAGTTACAAAATGATGTAGTCTAATACATGTCTACTCTCAAAAGTCTAAGTAAACAAAAGATAACTAGGCGAGGTTCCCCGCAGGAACATCCTCGTAAAGCAGAGCCGGGTTCTCGGCAGTAATCCCATAATATGAGTCGCAAAGTAACTCCTCCTCAGTAAGGACACCTACAACGTTATCCTGTCAGGACGGGAGCAAGTACTAAATCTAGCAAACTAGCATATAAAACATGGAAATGAACATGAGAATGAACATGAGAGGAATAACTGGAAAGCATGGCATCACATAGTCTATCATGGCAAGGATACATATGTCATAGAAACAGCTGTATATGTAATGTTTAAAACTGTAGCAGGTACGTGATCGGTCAATAGATGTACAATGTGCTGGGGGCACATAATGAAATATACTTCCGTACAAGTGAAACGACGACAGATGTACATACGTACAAATCCGCGTTGAGATAAAGCATACGACAAGGTATACATATAAAATGTCAACCTTGCTCGGTACATACGTACGGGAGAAGGGGGCAAGATCACGTACTCAACTATCAGTTTCCCCATAACCCATATTCTAATCATGTGAGAGATACATCAAGACTATTCTAAGCATGGTAGTAACTGAAAGTATATCATATAGAGATTATAACTTGTTACCCCAAGGATCAGCATTCAACATGGTGGGGTTTGCAGTTCATTTATGTGACAATATATAAAGTTCGTAGAAAGTACTTGCCTCTAGCAAAGCAAAACAAAACAAGCTGCGATAACAATGCTATGGATGTCCAGTAACTCGTTGCTGTAGAAGTAAAATATAATAACTTAGTTTTACACTAAGCTAAAACACTAGGACACTAATTGGTGAAACACGACTTGTGACTGGGCACCTAGCCAAAATGATGACTTGGCATAGGAGACCAATGTGGGGTGACACACTATGTTAACTAACTTTCTAGGGTCTTTACACTAGTGAGGGATGGGGTTTAACACGACTAAAACTCCAAATAACACAAAAAGCTACAAGTCGTAATTAATCAATAAATAAATCAAAAGATCATTGTGTTCTAACAATTTTTGAAGTAGACAAAAAGCCTAGTTTTTCTTAAAGCAAAGTATCAAAGTGATCCTTGTTAATCATAGAAATTTATTATAATTTTTCTGGAATTTATTAACCAGTACAAATATTTTATAAAAATCAATTTTCCTAAGCATACAGAAAATGAGTTTTGGTTTTATATGCCAAACTAGTGGCAAAACAGTAAATTAAATACTACAAAATCTATACTAAATTAGCTAACTTAACATAGTATCTAAAAACTATTTTTCCATAATTTTAGCAATACTTTAAGTATTTTTAGAAAATCAAAAACAGCTTTGCACACAATAATTAATTATCTGCGTATTTTGTCCATGTATATAATTTGAACCAAAGTTCAAATACAGGACCCAAGGCCATGAATCAAGTCCAATATGACTTGTACAGGTCTTGAATGTGTGAAAACACATTTGAGCCCAAATACCCATGCTAGGCTT
The DNA here is from genome assembly GCA_029216955.1 of Iris pallida. Classification (NCBI taxonomy): domain Eukaryota; kingdom Viridiplantae; phylum Streptophyta; class Magnoliopsida; order Asparagales; family Iridaceae; genus Iris; species Iris pallida. The sequence goes on from JANAVB010008197.1 coordinate 3,220,878, forward strand.
GGACACCAAATAGTTGCAGTAATTTAAATACACTAAAAATATAATTTGGTAATAGTGCAAAATAAATATTATTATTTTAATAAGGCAAAATTATGCATAGAAAAAATATACCTACATATGTTTTAAAAGTACATATATATATATGTAAGGAAAAATACTTAATTTATAAGGTATATATATATATATGTATAAATATATATACATATATAGGAAAATACTTAACAATAAAGTGTATATATATATTAATATATATATATATATATATATATATATATATATATATATATATATATATATATATATATATATATATATATATTTTATATATACATGAAAATATATACATATATACATAATACATACATATATGAATATATATATAAATACAAACATATTTATATAAAATTTACTAACTATACAATATATATACATATATATAAAATACTGTCAAAAGCAGTATATACACATATATATATATACTAATATATATATACATATATATATAAATATATATATAAAACTGAAAAAGAAAAAGAAAAAGAAAAGAAACAGAAAAGAAAAGAAGACAGAAAGGAGGGGGCTCGAACCCTGTCCTCAGGAAGGGGGGGTGTTTTAGGCTCTGCGCGCTGGCCAGTGGGCCAGTTGGCCCGCTGTGTTAGGAATAGGTTTTAGTTCATTTTATTTCGTTTTAGGTTAGATTAATAAATAAAAAAAATATAAATATCTGTCCTGTGTCCTGACAGTTAAGGACACAGGTATCAACGTGTCCGGGGTGATTTTGACACGTACGACACGAGTCTCACGTGTCCAGTTCCACGCTCACGTTCGCCAAGACACGACGAACAATATGGACACAATACGAGACACGCACGACTCGTAAGGACACTGCTACTCACGTGTCCAGTCGATCGGGGGGGCTATCGAAGGGTCTGGACGGCGGAGGAGGCGTCGTGACGGTGGCGGAGTGGTGGCGCTGCAATCGTCTCAGAGAGACGCGTCGAATGGTGGTGGTCGGGGCTGTTGAAGTGGCGTGTAGGCGTCGGGCTAGGTTAGGGCGAACTCCGGCGAGTCTCGTCGGGGAAGATGGGTTGGTTGCGGCGGCGTAGGGGGCTGTGGTGGTCGTGGAGTCTAGGGTTAGGGTCTGGGGGGTCAGGGGCTATTTATAGAACCCTAGGGCGGTGGGATTAGGGCTAAAAATTAGGATTAGGGTTAGGGTTGGTCGTGGATCGCCGGAGACGACGACACGCAGAGGCGGTGGTCGGTTAGGGTTAGGTTTAGGTTTTTAGCAGAAAACCCCCTAGAGTTTAGGAAATCACGGATAGGTCCTTCCAGCGTCTAAATGCAAAATTAAATTTGCATTCCGCATTAAAAACAATTAACTATTTACAAACTGATATTAAAACAATTCTAATTATTACAAAACTATATTAAAACAATTTTGAAAATTGCAAATTGATATTTTTAATATATAAAACTTATTTAAAAATCATTTAAAAATTCTAGAAAAATTCCTAAAAATCTAAATAATTATTTTAAGGCTAATTTGTCACTAAAAATTAATTAACACTAATTAAAAATGAATTTTAAAAAACAGGGGCTTACACCAAGCCTAGGCTAGCAGTCACACACCAATCACAAGGCTATACAAGCCAACACAAGTCACACATCAAGATACATCACTATCATGCATATTCGATATTATATATATATATATATATATATATATATATATATATATATATATATATATATATATATATATATATATAAGAGAAAGGAACTAACATGTAAAGCTATGTGTGTGTGTGAATATGGAGGTGTACATGAAAAGAGAAATCAACACTAGTTATGAGTTTACACTACACATGGCACAAAGCTAACCCATCTACATTACACATGTATTATACTTAACATGCATGGCTACAAGTATACATCTATATACATTAGAGTAGAGACTATTTAAGTTATAACTAACATGTATCTATACTTTACATAAATCTATATATATTATAGCAATCATTTAGAGAAGGGTTACATGGCATGGTGGTTGATATAGAGTGGGGTGTCCTTGTGCAGAGGGTGAAGTTCATTCTCAGTTTAGTTCCACATTTGCATATAAACTAAAGTGAGCTATCCCATAAACTGGTGTAACTAACCACATAAAATGAACCATGTTATCTGAAATCTGCCATTAAGCCAACATCCCATATGCATACAGCTCATGCATTGTCTAATACTGAAATTAACTAACATTTCGAATTAAGGGGTTGAAGGTTAACATTACATTCATAGACATTCCACTATATTGAAAACTGAAATTGGCTTGGCAATAGGAAAAGGAAGGTATATATGCTTACATGGACAGTTCAGTGTTCGAACAACCTAAAATGAACTAACATTCAATCTAAATATCAGCTATGCATTGGTTCTATGTCTACATATAAAATCTGATATTGTATTTACAATATTTATACATTATGCATTCATATCTATCATTACATATATACCTTGCATTTATATCTAGCATTCATTATATACTTTCATGCATGCATTGTATATCATTCTTTCATTCATGCATTTATGCATTGCTTACATACATTACATTAATTGCATTCCTACATGCTTGCATTCAACCATATATATACATTAATGTAAAGAGGATATATCATATATATATCATTTCATTCATCTAACATATCATGTATTACATACTCTATATTCATTTAATATTCATACTACATAGGCTCATAGGTTACACAAAATGCATATATCGTATAGTCACCCTTCTACTTAAAACCAATATTGTACCAATTGGGCATTCACTAAATTTTAGGATTAAAGTATGTTGTAGTACTTCATGTTATTTTTCGAAACTTCAAACGGATCGCATTTTTGTGTCCGGAAGCTCCCGGAATCGCGAAAATACCGAAACGCGTTCGTCTTTCGTACAGCTGACACTCAAATAATTCTACAGAAAGTTACAGAAAGAATTTGGCTTATTAAAATATATATTTGGAAAGCTAACTTCGATACGCTTCTTTTAGAAAAAAAATGAGGTTAATCGGAGTTTTAAGCTAAAAGTTATGACATTTCTAAGTTGCGATTGCTACTAAAAACGTGGATAAAAATTATGACGAATTTAGGTAGTTTGAGACAAAAGAAACACAAGTATATAACATAATATATCAAAAACTCACTCTCTACACTAATATATATATATGAGACACTATAGAACACATCTCCAATATAAAAATATGAGATTAAACATGTAATAATTCATTCACACATAACAACAACACATAGTGTGTCCAAATTTGGGATTTTTCCACATGGATACAATAACACATCAAGGACACTCCTAAATGTCTCCAAATGGACCCAAAATGGACACAAATGGAGACACAACCATGGAGGTCATTCCTATGGGTTCAAAATAGACCTATATGCATGAGGAAATGAAAAGGAGAAGGGATTTATACCTCCCAGTAGATCGAATCGAAGAAAAGCCTTCCCAGAGCGACACCGACTAGGGGTGCAACTCGGGCGGGTTGGGTCGGGTTTGAGGTCAACCCAAGTCCAACCCGATGAATCATAAGCCTAGCCCGAGCCCAAGCCCGATCCAACCTCGGGTTCAATATATGAAGCCCAAAACCAAGCCCGGAGGAGCGGATTGGGCTCGGGTTGGGTCGGGTCCAACGGGTTAATCGGGCTCTAATATAAAATTTAAAATAATTTTCAACAAAAGTAATATTAAACACATAATCAAATAACAATCAAGCCTTGATCGTTACAAAATACAAATTGAAATGAGAATTCTTTATAAGGAGTTAAAGAGTTTGGGTGGAGAAATTTAGAATTTAAACTTTTTATTTAAGAAGCATGAAAAAAATATAAATTATATGTATTTCGGGTTTCGGGTTCTTTGGGTAACCCGACGCATGAACCCAAGCCCAACCCGATTTTTGATCGGGTTCAAATATTTTAACCCGAGCCCAAACCCGAACCCATGTATCTTCGACCCTAATCCAACCCATTAGCGGGTTTACCCGATCGGGCTCGGATTTAGCCCGCCCGAGTTGCACCCCTAACATCGACACGTAGAGATTCCAAAAGGACACGAACGAGCTCCGAATCCTCCCAAACTTGGGTAGATTCCTCCTTGGCTAGAATGGAGAAGGAAAGAAGAAGATTTGGTGGCGAAATGGAAGGATTTGGTGGAGAAATTGCTAGGGATTGCTCTCTAGAAATTTGGGGAAGAACAAGAGAGAGAGAGTGGATGAAAACAAATGAATGAAGGAGTGACTCACTCCTTATCCCCCCCATAGGTGGCTGTCCAAAAAGGGTGAGGTGTCCCCTATTTGAATGTCCAAAATGCCCTCCACTAATCTATTTGATTTAAATTAGGAATGGGTTAAAGGTTGAGGTCATTTTAGTCTAGTTTTAAGTCTCTAATTAAACTAAACCTATCCATAAATAATTAGTCTAACTACTAACTAAAATTAATATCATGTGGGCCATGCCTAACTAGTGTGTGGGTCCCACTAGAGTCAAACTACCTCTCGGGTCCCCGTTTCAAGTCGGATTGAGTTGAAATTCGAACCCGACTCAAATAACCCCAAAACAATATCATAAATAATAAAATAAATTTTAACCACAAAATAATATCATAAATAATAAAATAAATTTCAAAAGTATTTTAAAATGTAAAATAACAAAAATATCCCTATTTCTGAAAACTGGGGGTGACAGCTGTGATCTTCTCCATCCTTTCGAAGATGATTGCACTTGGTTCGTCTTATTATTTCATCTATTCCTTCTTGTACCTTTTATTTGAGATAGTTGGTAGTGGACTTTGTCTCTGCCCAACGTATTGTACAAAGACTTATTACAGTTGATTATATGATATCTTTTATTCTTCATTTGTGGATGAGATTAGATTACTCTTGGTTTACTGCATTTTTCAGCTTATGTATTCATACGAGGTTTCCATATATTGGAGTATACTTCGTATGTATGCAGCTGGCATGAATACGTACCTAGTCCTAAGTATTTTGGGACTGGAGTGCTACATCTTCCCCAAAAAATTCTTAACAAAAATAACTCCTCCTCCGTCAACTCTGACCTCCTCCACCAACTCAAACCTCAACTCCTCCTGCTACGACCAGAACACCATCGTTGTAGCCACCTGCCCCCATAGCGCCACCACCACATCTCCACCGTGCTACTCCTTCAGATCCGATCATCGCCTTCTTCTCCGCTGGATCTGTGCCGTCGACCTCCGTGTAGCCCGAACAGCTCCGCCGTGCAGCCGATCCTCATCCCCGCGGCCACCGACCTGAACCTCTCGCTCCAGCGACCGATGTGACTTTGGTCCGACTAATAATGTAATTAAGGAAAAATTAGATATGGAAAGTTGGAGGTGACTTCATTCCTTCCAATTCCTCCCACATCCTGAAGAAAAAAATGGATGTAGAAAGTTGGTTTTCGGAGGGGACAAGAGGGGGGACAGGAACTGCAGTTTTTTTTTCTTCATCTCCTTTCCGTTTGTTTAGCTCCCTAACCAAACAAAGGAAGCTATAAATTTGTGCACTTTTCCTACATGAAGTGGGATTCCTCCCCCACTTCATCTTTACCAAACAGACCCTAAGAGGTCATGTTTGATTAATGGAATCATGGCCTTATGAAAGAAAAGTCATTCATTTACTATATTTGGATACGTATCGAACAACTCTGGTACGATATTGAATTGGGCCCATATGCCTTAAAAGAGAATTATTGTTGGACGCGTGTGAAAAGCGTTTGTCAACCCACCTGACCAAAACCAACCCCCGTCTAACGGACACCAAGCACAAGATGAAGACAAGTATATGACGGTGACGTACGTCACCTGGACAAATCACAGCCTTTAATAACTTAGATAAAATTATAAGATTGACAGAACTCACGTTGAACCCTTTGCCCTAATAGGCTCAACCCTCTCACCACTCTCAAGAAGAAAAACTGAAGATTACAATTGAGATTACTCACCAACCCGTAGCAATCTCCCTAACTGAAGTTGACGACTCCTCGATTATATCTTCTTCTTCCTTCTGTCTACGAACTTTCTCTTAGATTTTGTTGTGGACAAGCACCCCGAATATCTACTTTTATGCTTTGTGCTTGGTGTCGTTGTAATGCCCCGCTTCGTACGGTATATTATGCTGAGTCGTTGACTCGAAGAGTTGCGTTGATTCGATTAAGTATCGATGCGAATTGATACGAGAATACGTTGACCCAAGAAATGCATCGAGTCATATCGATGCAAAAGTACATTGACCCGAGGAACAAATCGAGTAAGATCGATGCAAGTGTTAAGTTGGCCAGAGAGAAAGCATTGAGTTGGTTCGAAGATTCTAAGAAATCGAATCGATGCAAGGCATTAGTCCGATTCGGAAAAGTATTGATTTAGTTGGTTTCGTGTACAGGCTATACATTTACGCTAAAATATAAGAGGTCGACATTTTGTCTTATTTACAACGGGGTTCGTAAAACCAAATTACCGTCTCGCAACGGACTGAGGCATAGACTCGGTAATCCAAATCGGTCCAATAATTCAATGAAGCATGAAGTGCTCAAATGGCTAAGTCAGAAGAGTTGGCCGCACAACAAGTTATGAAATCGAGCCGCATCGGTTCGGCGAAACGATAAGGCGTATCGGCTTAAGGTGGGGGGGACTTTGACTTCTCTTTCCTACTCCTTTATGCCTAAGTAAAATATATCGTTGTATGCTAAGTTAACCTATCGAGACCCCAGGCGTGGCTCGATATGTACGAGTCGCTATGGAATATTGAATATTACGAAGACGAGCGCCTCGGTGCGCAAGCTATAAGAACATGGGATAACTGTATCGACAAGTGCCTCAACGTATGAGTCATTTAGTGCCCCCGTGCACGAGTTAGTATGCTAGAACATTGAAAGACTATACCGGCACGAATGCCTCAGTGCACGAGCTATAGAACATTGAATACCCTATCGAGGCGTGCCTCAGTTGTACGAGTCGGAGGAAAAGAATATATTGAACACTAAGGCATAGAACATGGAATTACGGTATCGAGGCGTGCATCGCATGCACGACTCGAAGAATAGAGAACAATCATGTCAAAGCGGGCATACATGCACGAGAATCATAAAAGATACTTTTATTGCGAAGAGAACAGTTGTGGCATGAATGTGAAGGAGCTGTCAGATATGACATGATGCCTCAAAAATGTTCGGGACCTTCAGGTCGATCGGTTGACGAACATTGAGTTGGGGCATAATGCTATTGAACATTGAAACGAAGTATGGAATGTGAGAACATAGAAAGTTAAGATAAGAAATACGAGATGATACGAAGTTTGAGTCACGAACTCAGGATATGTTTAGTTGTTTGAATAAGACGCGCGTTGCATGGTCAAATGGACTTGAGATATTGCCCGTGCACAGGGGTGGTAATTTTCCTCGAACGAGTTATATTTGTCTGGGCACCGGGACCGTTCGGCCTAGGAGGGATGAATAATCATTGTTGGTGCACATCTTTTGGGTATGACTTGCGATCTGCTATTGATATGATAAGCCACAATTGATGGTAAGTTCGGCGTCCTTCAAATACTGGGCCAGCAAACCCGTACAGGAAGGACGCTGGGTTATCCAGTTTGAGAAAACAAATAGAAACAAGTTAGTCTATTTCGGCACGGATACGTCAATGACCTTCATATAGTTAAGAAACGGTGGACCGAAAGTGCAAGAACACAGAACTCCTACATAGAGTACTTATAACATGACAAGGAAGGAATGAGGCATATTCACCTTGCGTCGGTGCAAGGACTAGTGTGTCAATGTTCGGTAAGAAGTCACGAAACAATACGAGATTGTTATTGGTTGTCTGATTGCTTATGCGAATTGAAATAACATGCTTGCCATGAAAACATGCTTTACTACTTTCGAATATGCCATGAAACAGATCCTAAGGAGAACATAGAAAGATAACTAAATTGTATGTTGTATGAATTGTAGCTCCCTTCCCGAAATTTTGAAATATTTTATTTATTTATTTGATTTAAATGGTGTTTTTTAATTTTATAAATAATTAATTAGTTAATTATTACGATGGATGACTTAAGTCTTTGTGGAGTTATGGAGCACAAAACGACTAGAAATTGTGGCATAGGAGATGTAGCAGTGTGCCTTGACTAGTGTACTAGCCATGCTCGGGGAAACCTAGCCATAGGGATGTCCTAACTAGAAAAACCAGGCCAAGTTATGACATGACCATTATAAATAGTTAATTATTTATTATTAAGATTAATTGACGTTGAGTGACCCGGTTATACCAAACTAGTCCGGACTGGACCCAAACCAAGCCCCAGCCCAGGTAGGCATGTAGGTGTGCAAAGACCCCATATAGGCATGTTTTAAGTAGATGCATATACTTCATATTTTATTCGTGGGATTGACGAATATTTTATAATTATTTGTTAATTTATATTTATATGATATTTTAATGGTAGCACGATTATTGGTGGGCCAATTACGTAGGAGTGCATTGTGTCACCCAAAACTATACAATTATTGGTTATTGTATTTTGTTATTATTATATTATTTTTTTATTATTTTTGTACTGTTATTAATATATTGTTCTTAAATTATATCATTAGTATTCGTCCATTTCAATACTTCATTATCAAACGAGTTATACGTATATATATATATATATATATATATATATATATATATATATATATATATATATATATATATATATGTGTGTGTGTGTGTGTGTGTGTGTGTGTGTGTGTGTGTGTGTGTGTGTGTGTGTGTATGTGTGCATATTTATAAACTATATACAAGGAAATTATTATTAATATTTTTGGTTATGGAATATTTATCCATATATATATAGATATGTATTGTTATAAGGATATATATATATATGTATATATATAAATTGCTAAATAGAAAAGGAAAAAGAAATAAACCAAAAAAGAAGCAGCAATCCTAAGCCCAGGCCTAAGCCCAGGCCCGGCCCAACCACCACAAGACTGAGCCAGCCCAGCTGGGCCAAGCCCGAGCGGGCATCCCCCATATCCCACAGACCCGAGCGGAGTAGTCCCCCACCCCTGTTCGTTTCTCAACAAACATATATATATGTATGCATATACATATCGAGAACATCGAAACCCTAATACCCTAACGCCGACCACCACCTCGAGTGCCCGTGCCCCGCGTCCGTTGACGCGCATGCGCTGCCCACGGCCACCGTACAAGCCGTCGGAGCGCAGCCCAGTTGCTGGCCGAGCGTGCGCAAGAACAAGGGATAGCCACAGCAGCAACTCGAGTCAGGTACGCCGCTTCGCTGTGGATTCTCTTCTCGAATATTCAACCAATTTCGAATTCGTAAATTCCTACGTGTAGCCCATATGACCCTCTAGAAGTCCCCATAAATAGAATCCGACGGGGACGAGCCATCGATCCAGAAGATCGATGTAAAGATCGCAGGAAAACTGTTCTAATAAACAGTTTAGAAACTGTCAAGTACGCAGGTTTAGCACCACTTTACGATTAACGTGTCGTAGATATAAAACTTATGATTGAACAATCCTGTAGACAACCCATAGGTCTTTAAAACCCTTTTCGTAGAAATAAATTTCACAGACCGTATGCCGAGAAATCGGATCCCGAAGTTTGACAAAAACCTGTTTTAAAAATAATAAAATCCTTCGATACGACGTGCGTCCCGCCAATCCGGGCGATGTGGTTGCGAATCGAAAGCATCGAAAGGTGCGTATCGGCTTCTTGGATGTGTATGCTTTGACGTAATTCAAATTGGTCGCGTGTGCACGACGAATTTGATGCGTATCCGTCAAAATTTACCGTATCGGTCTCTGTGCAAATTTCTCAATTACTTTGTGCACGTTTGTCAGATCGACACGAAACTTGTGCCAACATGACCGTATCGTTTTTCTAGTCCTGTATGCCAAGTTTGGTCCGATTCTGAGACAGTTGATCGGATTACCATTTTGCGGGCCCCACGATCCGATTCAACGGGCGATTTTGTGCACGGCCTGCCGGAATCCAAAACTGGACATACCGTTGGGTTCGTATCATTAAAAAAATTCGTAGACATATAGTTTGACGACTTTAGAGACCATAAACTTTGGCACACTTTTCGGTGCAAAGCGGGTCCAACGGCGGACATCATTTTTGCTCGAAATTACCGTTTTACTCCTGTGTCCAGAATTGGACTTAATGACAGGCAATCCTAGCTAATTTGACTATTATGAGAATATTGGCAATGTCTGTTTCAGCTTTTGGAGACAGTTGTGATAATTTGGACTTTATGGCTTAGTAGTTGACTATATTTTGTTGGATCTGCGTACAACCTCCAGGCAAGTATACCTTGCCGAACATATACAGTATTTATATTACTTTCTTTCTATTGTACTTCTTTCATATGGTTACCTATTTTCCATATTGTGATAGTTTGTCATCGACTGTTTTACTTGTTTCTAGAATTGGCTACTGAGAGTATCCTACTTTGTGCGTCAATTGAAACACTATAGATTGGGAGTATCTTGCATTGTACTACAAGCTATAGGAGTTCTGATTGATAGTTAGCCAAGTCTAGTATTATATTTTCACACGACTCGTCGTCCTTAGATATTCTCCTTGCAGTGTTCTTATTCTCCTTACATGTTATTTACTGTCATATTAGTAGGCATATTTTATGTATCTTGCTAGTCCTCTGAGGACCTGATGATCTCTTCAGGTAGCTGATTGCACGGAGTTAGTTAGCTGAGCATGTGGTAGTTGACTTCATCTGCATGATTCAGGTATTTTGTTAGTATTATCGATTTACTATCTTCTCGTGCTTTTATGATATATCTTGCTTATCAGCTTAGTATTATAGACTCATACCATTCTTGGAGTCTAATCGAATAATATGCTAATGGACTGCAGACCACGACCCATACTTTTCATTCTTGTTTTATATAATTTTTATGGATTGAGATATAGATTAGATTAGACATGATACCCTATTCTGGACAGCTTATACGTATTCGAGTCGGGCTGGAGTCCGCTCAATACGTAGCTGGCTTGCTCACGAGCTCGCGTCCGAAAACCGGGTGCGGATCGTGACAAGTTTTTGCGGGTCGTGACATGAATCAATACATTACTAAATATCGGTTTAGTTAAGTGGGTCTTTGATCAGTACAGCGAGAACGAAAGTACTTATCTCCCACTAGTTTGCTAGTAGGTTCAGAGAATGGTCTGCTCGCGACGAAGCTTCGCTTGATCGCACTGAGGCATAGAATGTCGTAGCGTTTGAAGCGTGCGATCGCATTGACACTCAGACTTGCAACATGATTGATGCGGCCGAGATATTGAAGGCATGATGTATGAAACGGTGAAATCCTTTGTGGACAAGAGAGAACTTGAGTGTTGTAGCCAATCTGGCAAATTCAGTTGGGCTATTGAAAATCTTTGTAATCTCAATTCATTTATCAATAAAGAGAATTGTTTCGTATACTCTGTTTTCTTCAGTTGCTAATATCAAATCAAAGATAACCATTTGAGAACTTGTCATCTTGCCTTGTACGAGTGTAACTCCAAACTCGTACGTCATCACGCCCCAGCAAGGACGATGATTCGGATAAATCGATGTGAGAACGAGCAATTTTTTGGGCCGGGATGTGACAAATTGGTATCAGAGCTCTAGGCTCAATTTCCTCAGGACGCTTGCTTCGTTTCAATTCCAATGAGTTGTCCACCACTAATCAAATCACTCTTGACTATACTCGATGCCGCACTGGATGTTCCATACAATAAGTCTAATATAAATCATGTAATTTTGTCGCATGTATTTTAGAAATTACATGATGTTTGCAGAGAAAGTCGTGAGACGTTTATTGCATTAAGTGCGATGAGCAGTAAAATATTCGTTTCTACAAGTGCAACGAGTCGCGAGATATGAATTGAGATGTTTGTTGATGCAAGTGCAACAAGTTGAGAAATATAAATAGAAATATTTGTTGTTTCAATGCAACAGTCGATATGAGAAATATTGGTATCATCGATATAATGAAAGTCTTGAAATATTGCGGCATCAAATGCAATGAGTTGTGAATGATGCGTTGCAAGGAAAATAAAAGTTGAAAATTAAATATGTTGAACAGATTCGAGTATTGGCTTTGAATATCAGAAATAAAATGTTGCACGAGAGATGCAATGGATGAAACTTAATAATACGTTGTACGAGATGCAACAGAGGGAACTAAAATCATAAATCGATCGAACGAATCATTCGGTTGAGCACCGAGCTTGTGTTGGAAAATGAATACATTGACCGAGTTGTGTCAAAATTTGATTAATCAAAAGTTGCGGTTGTGATCGGCATGATCACTGCGTAAATCGTAAGTCAGAATAGATCCTTGGTTCGTACCGAGTGTGATGCGAGGGAAATAGTTTGATTTTCGAGTGGTATATGTCATACCACGTATGCGATGAATGACTCGATTCTGAGTGGTATATGCAATACCACTTGTACGATGGATTCCATCGACACATTGTGTACTTTGCGGAAGGATTGTCCACAACGGACGGGAGAGTACCGAGACTCGATTGAAAATTTGTATGACAGTATGTTGATGCAAGTGTTCTTCGATAATCGGTTGGAACGATAGGACGGGTACTTGTATCAATGAATGATATGTCGGACAAAAATTTGTAAGTCGGTCGAACGATCGAGACTAACGAAACGATTATGCCTTGATGCAATAATCAGATCGATGAGATAGGAAACTTGCACTTATAAACGAGTCGCACGACTTGCGATCTCGATAGAAATGTTGGGCGAGGCGAATCGTATGAATTGCGATCTCGATAGAAATATTGGGCGATGCGAATTATAATCGGATCGCACGATGTGCGACTTCGGTGAAGAGTTGGTTGATGCGGATAAATAGTGCCTAAGAGATAGTTGGTTACATTGCAGCGAAATCATTTGAGTATGACTGAAACACGCAAAACTTAGAGGACAAGGGTTCGATATTGGATAATCGGTAACTCGGTTACGCGATCAAAGTATAACAGTATGCAGCAAATCAAAAAATGAGTTGATGTGTATGGAAAAGTTTGTAGTGAACTTGGATGTATGCAATACGAACTAAAGTCGACGTTGATTCAAAGTTGACCTTGTGCTATCAAAATTGGTGCACAAGAAAACGTAAGCATGATGTAAGAATACAAAACAGAGCGGGCTTACGATATCGTAATTTTTGGAAATAGCAATACAAAAATGTCGAACCGGTTGATCGTAAACCTTGCGATTGCTCAGACGAGACCGTAAGGTCATCGACGATTGTTTTGATGCGTATAATATCTCGGGTGTCGACCGTGGGTAGAAAGACTCGAACTCAATACGAGTAGATGTTTCGTGAAATACAGAATTATCGACGATAGCGCATAACTTTATTCAAAGGATAGTTGTGCCTTAGTGGCACAAATAGAAATAGTTTTGTCCAAAATTAGGTAGTCGCATAGAAATCGTCAGAACGTAATTTGGCTCCGAAATAAGATATAGTATGGTTCGTAGTAATTGTCCTTCGTTAATGATCCACAATTATCGAGCATAGCTTCGGGGAAGCTGACCTTAGAAGACTTGACCGTCCAATCAAATTGAATATTGCAGACCCGTAAGATGACCCATACGAAGTCGCATATGGAATTGATCGGTAATAAATATAATGTAGTGCATGTTGATGATAAGTCTAGGCAATTTTGAGAATCATGCTATGCACGAGAGCGAGCGGTAAGAGAATGACTTATGAGTTATGTCGTTAGATTTGGATTCACCTTGCAATTGAGCTTGCGTGAATCGAACTTATATTCGATGTTACGAGACGGTGTCTAAGTAAGTCACCTAGTGGACGTAGCCCTGAGTGTTGGTGCATTTCGTATCGAGATAAGTTGCATAGCCAAACTTCGGAAATAGTTGGGCGGCGACTTCGAACGTAAGGCATTCCGAAGGATTGTTGCGATCGAATGCGCGACGGCTCGACGCGACGCGTAGAATTGATGGTCCATACGAAACTTACAAAATAAAAAATACGATTTTGAATTACACTGCATATAGCTACTTTGTTGAATGAATCACGTATGTATCGAATATACATATGCGATAAAATTTTGAGAACAATCGCTAAAGATAAGTCCGATCGAGAGTACGAGATGGCAAGCATAGGATTGAAACCTGGCAGCCTTGTTCCAATTTCTGGGCTTGACTAAAATACACATATTTTTGGGACGCCTTGAATAGATGTACGATCCAAATCAAGTTGTATACGGAACTCAAATTGAGCTACAGGAAAGACTGAAAGTTAATGAAAGCTTGTACGAGTGTTTAAAACAGAACAACGATAGTTGGCGAGATCGTGAAACAATCTAGAGAAATACTTGGAATTTAGTATTGGTTTCGGTTCGAGGACGAACCTTGTTTTGAGTCGTATATTATGTAATGTCCCGCTTCACAGGTGCATTATGCTGAGTCGTTGACTCGATCAATTATCGATACGAAAATACGTTGACCCAAGAAATGCATCAAGTCAGATCGATGCAAATAGTACATTGACTCGAGGAACGCATCGAGTAAGATCGATGCAAGTGTTAAGTTGGCTTGAGAGAAAGCATTGAGTCGGTTCAAAGATTCTAAAAAATTGAATCGATGCAAGGCATTAGTCCGATTCGGACAAGTATTGATTTTAGTTGATTTCATGTGCATGATATACGTTTATGCTGAAATATAAGAGGTCAATATTTTGCCTTATTTACAACGAGGTCCGTAAAACCAAATCATCACCTCGCAACGGACTGAGACATAGGCTCGGTAAACCAAATCGATCCTATAATTCAATGAAGCATGAAGTGCTCAAACGGCTAAGTAAGAAGAGTTGGCCGCACAACAAGTTATGAAATTGAGCCGCGTCGGCTCGATGAAACGACAAGACATATCAACTTAAGGTGGGGGGACTACTTCTATTTCCTACTCCTTCATTGTCACGACTCGCACCCGCTTTTCCGGATACGAGACGTGTCCAAGCCAGCCTACGCCGCAGAGTCGGCGGTAGAACGCTGTCAATCCTGCAAGAAATAAATGCTCAAGAAATCACAATTGCTGCTCATTCACATTTCTAAATTTATTACAACATTTACAATTAAAGAAAATACAAGATTTTACAATTAATGAAATAGATACAATTGCTTTCTATTTCTAGGTTGTCTTCAGCATACCCAAGTTTTCTCCAGTGCTAAGAGTGATAGCGGCTAAACCTGAAAAATATTGGTTTCCAGTCAGTAATGAACAAGTACACAAACCGACGGCAATGCAAAAACACAATAGAATTGACAAGACATGAAAATAACATATGAGATATAAAAACTGGAAGATAACTGATGACATAGCACGATAGAGAAAAAAATAAGGAAAAACTAATAAAAGACATCTATCTAGGTGGTTGAAATATTCGTTTCGACATGTGAACGGCTAGGGGGTAAATAAGGCTCACTGCACGTGTCGTGTGCAGCTGCTAGCATTCACGAAAGACACGGGAATAGTTCTGGGTAGTCCACATGTCTACTAAGATATTTCTCCTCCCGACTACTCCGTGTGACGAGCGTGTCAACAAGCAACAAGATATATGTATAGACATGAAATGAGAAAACTACTATGAATCGAAAAGCAATCAGAAAGTGTACTTGCCTGAGGTCCTTAGCTGGAGAAACCAATAATAATATACCACTCAACGAGCCACAATCAATCAACACATGCAGAAGTCTCCGGATGCTGAAATAAATAGTACCAACGTTCTCAGAATAGTCAAATTAGCTAGGATTGCCTGTCTTTAAGTCCAATTCTGGACACAGGGGCAAAACGGTAATTTCAGGCAAAAATGATGTCCGTCGTTGGATCCGCTTTGCACCAAAAAGCGTGCCAGAGTCAATGGTCTCTAAAGTCGTTAAAAAATATGTCTACGGATCCGGTTTTCCGATACGAACCCAACCGTATGTCCAAAGTTGGATTTCGGCGGGCCGTGCACAAAATCACCCGTTGAGTCGGACCGGGGGCCCGCGATACGGCAATTTTATCAACTGTCTAAGAATCGGACCAAACTTGGCATACATGACTAGAAAAACGACGGTCCTGTTGGCACAAGTTTCGTCTCGATCTGACGAGCGTGCTCAAAGTAATTAAGAAATTTACAAAGTGTACGATACGGTGAACTTCGACGGATACGCATCAAATTCGCCGCACACACGCGACCAATTTGAATTCCGCCAAAGTCCACACGACCACGAAGCCGTTATGCAGCTTTTGGTGCTTACGGTTCGCGACCACGTCACCCCGGAATGGCGGGACGCACGTCGTGTGGATGAATTTCTAAGTTTTGAAAACAGATTTTTTGTCAACTTTATCTTAATTTTAAACCGCAATTACCCAACAAGAATTAAATCTAAAAATAGCGTTTCCATCTTGGTTAGGTTGTCTAGAAGTCTGTTTAAGCAGTTTTCTAAAACTCGCGATGTTCTGGTCACAAATCGACCGCAAACATCGGACATTGGGGCAGTTTCTATATCCTGGAAATCGAGATTTTTTCCAGTTTTGGGAATCGATTTGCGACGCGCACGAAGCGAATTAATCCAAACTATTTGAAGGGGATTGAAGGGCTATAGGTTAGCTTCGTACCTGCATAATTGGATCGAAAAACGATCAAGCATGGAGGAAGATATCTCTTCGTGAAGTGGCCTTCATTGATGCAACTGCTGCTGTTGCCGCTGTCATCTTCGCGCGCTCGCGCGTGCGTGCCGTCCTGCGGCGGTGGCGTGCGGTCGAGGCCCCCATGGGCGCGCTTGGTGGCGGCGTCGTTGATGAGGTCGGGATTAGGGTTTATGAAGATTATCGTCCCTCAACTACTCCCGATATATATCATGCGCGCAAGGCCTTTGTTTGCAAATTCGGGTTCAGGGGTCTCTCGGGTTAGTACTGTGGGAACCAAGGGGCTCGGCCTTGTGGGGGCTTGCTGCGGCTAGCTGCTGCTTTAGTGAATTTTTGTGGGGAATCCCGGGCTGGGGTCTTTGGACTCATGGGCTGGAATTGCTTTGGTTTCTTTTTCTTTTTCTATTTCCTTTATTCATTTTATTAATTATTATATACTTATATATATATATATATATATATATATATATATATATATATATATATATATATATATATATATATATATATATATATGTATACATATACACACACGTATATCTATATATGTATATTTATATATAATCATACACATGCGCACATGCGTATTTACATACATACATACCTACATACACATGTATATATATATGCACACGCATATTTATTTATATATACTCGTATATACATACACATATACGCATATTTATATACACTTATATATTCCTATATAAATATATATACGTATATACATACACGTACACGTATATAACCTGTATTTATATACACACACTTATATAATATATTCCTATATACACATTTATATGTATATACTTACATACTACTATACACATATATTTATTTATACGTATATTTATATATACACATATAATTAATATTTATATATATATATATATATATATATATATATATATATATATATATATATATATATATATAGAGGAGGGATATTGCACCAAGGCTTATTGCATCATTATTGCACCATTTAATTTCAACCGTATGATCCATGTGATCATGTGGTTATAAAATATGATGACATCATGGTGACATGACAACCACTTTTGGGACATATGTCACCATGATGTCATCATTCTTTATGACCACATGATCACATGGATTGTACGGTTGAGATTAAATGGTGCAATAATGGTGCAATAAACCTTGGTGCAATATCCCTCCTCATATATATATATATATATATATATATATATATATATATATATATATATATATATATATATATATATATATATATATATATATATATAATATATTATATTCATACATAAATAATAAATCACATGATAACAATTAATATAACAATTAAATATAACTATTAAATATAACCAATAAAATAATAATATTAAATAACGATCCCAATAAAATGAAAATAATAATAAATAATAATCCTAATGGCAATTAATAATAGACTGATTGTCATTTTTTTGATGGATACAACGCGCACACTACTTATCTAATTTTAGAAAATCATACAAAATTTGTAAAACATTATTTAATAATAATAATACCTATAATGTACATATAACAAATATTTAGAAAATAATTATCAATTCCTAAAAATATATACAAAATATTTGCACTTACCAAACATGTCTACAAGACCGTATTTTGTCCCACTACATGCCTACCTGGCTTGGATTTAGTTCGGGTCCAGTCTGGACTAGTTTGGTTCAACCGGGTTCCTGCAGAGTCAATAAATCTAATAATAATCAATTAAACTATTTCTAATGGTCATGCTATAGCTTTGCCTGGTTTTCTTAGTTAGGACACACCGATGGCTCGGCCTTCCTTGGCATGGCTAATACACTAGTCAAGGCACGCCACTGCGCTATCCGTGCCATAATTCCTAGTCGTCTTGTACTCAAATTCCTAATCATGACTAAAATCATCTACCGTAATAATTAACTAAATAATTATTTATAAAAATCTAAAAGTCACCATTCAAATTAATTAAATAATAAAAAAATATTCAAAAATTCCGGGAAGGGAGGCTACATTCATGCCTAAGTAAAATATATCGTTGTACGCTAATTTAACCTATCGAGATCTCGGGCGTGGCTCGATTGAAGAGATGAATATAGTGCATGTCAAACACTGGATATAACAATTGAAATGAAATGTACATCAAATGTATGAGTCGCTATAGAACATTAAATATCGCAAAGGCGAGCGCCTCGGTGTGCAAGCCCTAAGAACATGGGATAACTATATCGACAAGTGCCTCAACGCATGAGTCATTACGTGCCCCCGCACATGAGTTAGTATGCTAGAACATTGAAAGACTATATTGGCGCGAGTGCCTCAGTGCACGAGCTATAGAACATTGAATATCTATCGAGGCATGCCTCAGTTGCACGAGTCGGAGGAAAGGAACATATATTGAACACTAAGGCATAGAACATAGAATTACAGTATCGAGGCGTGCATCGCATGCACGAGTCGAAGAATAGAGAACAATCGTGTCAAAGCGTGCATACGTGCACGAGAATCATAAAAGATGGCTTCATTGTGAAGAGAACAGTTGTGGCATGAATGTGACGGAACTGTCAGATATATGACATGATGCCTCAAAAATGTTCGAGACCTTCAGGTCGTTCGGTTGCCGAACATTAAGTTAGGGCATGATGCTATTGAACATTAAAACGAAGTATGGGATGTGAGAACATAGAAAGTTAAGATGAGAAATACGAGATGATACGAAGTTTGAGTCACGAACTCAAGATATGTTTGGTTGTTTGAATAAGACGCGCGTTGTATGGTCGAATGTGTCACGTCCCGCTCCCGGAGGAGCGATCGTCCTCGCTAAGACGTGATGCCGCACGAGCCTAGGTTGCGCTCGTGCAAGGCCAAGTCCAAAAATGTCTGATTGAAGCTAGGCCACAGAGTCGCACAAAGTGTCCTCATTTGCAGCAGAAAGTAAATGAACACCAATTGAAACAAACTCAATAATCTTTATTGATATTCAAGAAGTATTACAAACGGCGCTAGACCGAGATTACAAATCGCTCAAGCTCTCTCAATATGAAAACATAAAAGGCGTGCCAAGTGGCTTACAAGATGGAATGATTCATGACGATATTCTGATACATTATGTCCTGTATATGGTACTTCAGTTCCTTTATGACGCTCCAAGGCTCCAGAGTTAGCTCTGCGCCTTAGCATGTTCGAGAGAAGTCTTCACACCCGAAAAGGTTCTTCCTCACCCTGCAAGCAGACTATGTGGTTGTCAGTACATTGTTATGCACTGGTGGGGAGGCTAGCTCGCCCACTCGCTATCATTACCAAACACGTTTATTTTACTTTTGTGCCACATCTATCATTTGATTGTCTTACTAATCTTGCCTTAGGATCAGTTTCATAATATAGTTTAAAGCCTATCTCGTGTTGTCGATGTCAAGTATCGCATAAGAATAACATGCACAACTTACCATACTTACCGTACGATCTTCCCTGTTGAGGGCAAAAAATTAAGTTGAGTTAAGTGGGGTTAAGTAAAGGTGAGTTAAGTGGGGTTAAGTGAAGGTAAGTTAAGTGAGATTAAGTGAAGAAAAGTTAAGTAAGGGGGAGTAGACTCAATACATATAACCTTGCTTGGATTTGAAGGAGAGTTAAGTAGGATATGTTTAATAATTCTTGTTTGGATTGAAACTTTTGAGTGAGTGGGGGATTAATAAATACAGTAGTTGTCAAAAAACCCTTATTACATATATCATAGAATTAAATTTGATTAGAATTTTAATTAGAATTTGTCAAAATATTTTCACAAATGAGGAAGTTACGGAACAACACGTTGGCAAAAAAAGGAAAAAGAATGTCATAATATTTTATATGACAAATAAATGATATTTATGACTTTTTAAACAAAATTTCTCAATCTCTCTCGTTAACCTCTGATTTTCGGGTTAAAAAAATAGACAAAAGTGCATTAAACTAACTCTCACTTAACCCTCTATAACCCTCCATCCTAAACTCCTATCCTCAAACCAATTATGGCTTCCACCGCCACCCAATAGCCACCCTCCCAGCTACTACCATCATCATTATCATCATCCCCACACTACACACAACCGCCTGACCTCTCGTCAACCCCACTTGCTCCGATTTTCCAACGACGGTCGACTTCAGTGTTGTGCCCGAACTCGCGGACCTGGTTGCTCATCTGCCTCCATTATCATCATCATCATTTTTATTTTCCCTCACTTAACTCTTTTAGCCCTCAATCCAAGTAGACCCTTAACTATCCTAACCCTCAATTAGAGCAGACCCTAATTGAAACCAATAAAAATATGTGAACCGAAAAAATATATGGCATGTTGCTAGTAGGGGTGAAACTCTGGCTGGCTAAAGCCGAGCCCAATCGGGTAAATCCGTTAATGGGTTGGGTTTGGGTTGAAGATATTCGGGCTCGGATTAGGGTTCGAGTTAAAATATTTGAATCCGATCAAAAAATGGGTCGGGCTCGGGTTCACGTGTAGGGTTACCCAAAGAATCCGAAATCCGACATATATATATATATATATATATATATATATATATATATATATATATATATATATATATATATATATATATATATATATATATATATAGAGAGAGAGAGAGAGAGAGAGAGAGGGGGGAGAGAGAGAGAGAATAAGGGAGGTGAGATGCTACCTCACCATGAGGTGGCTACATGTCACCCCCCATGCTATCATCATGCACTTGTACACTTTTTGGTGCATGATGATAACATGTGGAAGTGACATGTAGCCACCACCCATAGGGTGGCACCTCACCTCCCTTATATATATATATATATATATATATATATATATATATATATATATATATATATATATATATATATATATATATATATATATAGGGTCCTTCTACACTACATGGGATGTATCAATACATCCCAAACAATTGTAATGAAAATTGTGAAAGTTGTTTACTTTAACTTTGACTTTACCTGTTCCTTTGACTTTGGCTTTAATTTGAACCATTGGATCAACATCCAATGATTTAGATTTGGGATGTATCGATACAATTTTTTTACATTGGATGTATTGAAGAATTTTTCACACACACACACACACACACACACACACACACACACACACACACACACACACACACTTTTTTGCACTTTTTAAATAAAAGTTTAAATCTTATAAATTTTTCCACCCAAACTCTTCAACTCCTTACCCTAAATTCTATATTAGTTTATATTTTTTTTAATAATTGAGACATAATTGCTATTTAATTATGTATTTAATATTAATTTTGTTTAAAATTATTTCAAATATTATGTTAGAGACCGATAAACTCGATGGACCCAACCCAACCTGTAGAACTTGGATACTTTTCTATTCATCCGGATTTGGTCTTGAACTTCATATGTTGAATCCGAGGGCGAATCGGACTTGGATTCAGACTAGACTTATGATTTATCGGATTGGTCTCGGGTTAAGCTCAAATCCGACCCAATCCGTCCAACTTCACCCTAAGCCTCTCCACTTATCGGTTTAACAGATTTACATTTAATAATTTACCAAACTACCCTCAGCCTATATTTGTTTCTAAATTGTTTGCCCCAACTTCTCTCCACTCTCTCTCAATTCTCTCGTTTCTCTGCTGGCTCGTCTTTGATTTCTTTTCTGTCTCTAATCTCTGGACTGAGAGTAAGCCTCTAATCTCTGAGATTTTAATTTATTTTGATTTCTTTTCTGTCTTCTCTCTAGCCCTAGCCCTAAGTAGTATCAATGATATGTATCAGTCGTCAGAGGCTCTGATTCAGAGATTTAGGGTTAGGGCTAGAACATTTTTAGGGTTATAACATTTTTTTTTGGGTTCTCTCTCCAACCCTAAGTCTCTAGCCTTAACCCTAATTTATATTCTATGATTCAGAGCGTTCTCTATATTCATTGTTGCATCGCTGATAAGAAGTGATACTGAAACCGCCGATACTACCGATATCGCCGATACCAATACTCATAGGAATAGTCCGATACCGATTGCGATACCGATACTGTGAACCTTGGTGCAGAGGTGAAATCCACAGCTCCAAGTTAGGAACAACGGAACTTACACATACATTGATTAGGCTAAATTGACTAACGTTCTACTATAGACTTTCATGCCTTCCATGGTGATATGTATCCATTTCATAGAGATATGGCAATGTTTTATGTTGGTTGTCGGCTATCTAATGCAGCCTCCTCCTTTATCAGCTTGGGACCGGTAGCGAAATATTGAACATTGAGAACAACAATGATGGAGTTAATAATTCATCTTTGGGAATATTAAAATCCTAGATACAATTTCACGTTGACTTGTTGTATCCTGTTTGTGGCCAACTACTGGGTGATTTACATCGTAATAACAAATGTCAATGTCTCATTGTTGGTTATGTCATAACCTTGCAACCCTTCTGTACTGTGATTATATTTATAGAACTAGAAAATGATTATTAATGTCGGAAATCCAGATTATCAAGAAATGTCAGAAATCCAGATCATCACGAAGCGATAAAACATACTGAGATTATCACTTTCTCAACCTTTTCTAACAACCGATTTTGCCACTTCCTTAGATATCAATACTTGCACATGCTACTACTGTTAGAATCCATTATCTTCTACAAAATGTTTGATAGCTGATCCTTGAGGACTTTGAGATAAGCAATTGAGACATGGCTATTTTTGAGATCTTTTCTACTGCACAAGATCTCTTACTAATATTTTAGATATTTATGACTTATTCCAATTTTCTGAAATTTCATTACACGCCATATCGAGTCAGTAACGGAACTACTCAAGTGCAAGGTGATTTGTCCAATTTGGAAGGTATTTAAGGATCAATTTCAAATTAATGTTCATCCATGTTCCATTAACTCCCTGTGGGGTGCTTTGAGGCATCGTAGAGTTGGGAAAAAAGTTTCAAATGGATATGAGATATTGTGGTTGCTCCATATGTTGGGGGGTTTGGTTGGAAAGGAAAAATAGGGCATTTAACAATAAACATAGAAGTACACAATAACTTGTGTTTCTTATTTTGTTTTACACAACTTCATCTCTGTTATTCACCTTTCTCTGTTAATTCATAGTTTAGTTCGTTTTAGTTCATTTTATTTCATTCATGTTCTTAGAGCTTGTTGAACTTGTACTTGTTTTTCCAGTCTTTCAGAGCATCTCCGGTGGACTCTCTATTGAATCTTCTAGCCAAATTTTAGGGAGAAAAATGTAGATTTTGTTCTCCGATCACATTTTGTATCTAGCTCGTAGGATATCAAAGTTGCAAGGAGGTTCCTAAATCTACGGAGAGAGAGAGCCTCCTAGAGGTTCTGCTCCTACGTCATTACTCCTAGAGAAGTTCATCCAAGAGGAGAAAAAAACATTACTAGACCCTAAATTTGAAAGCATCATGGAGTGAAAATCATATAAAATAATCTTCTAGTTTTTTTAGCTAAATTTAACTGAAAAAATAGAACGCATCATTGGAGATATTCTCAGTCATTGAACTTATTCTATGATGCAGACATTATTTTATCTCAATGGATCTATTTGCCTATATTCTAGAATATGATTGTACATATAAATGCATATTTAGTTGTGAGATGGTCTGTACTCGATTAAGGGTTTTACTTTGTACTGGATTAAGGGTTTTACTTTTATCGTGATATGTTGTTGGCCTTCACGTGACAATATTTCCGTATATGGGAAGCAAGGCGTGACAAATTCCAAGACTCTTGAAAATCATAAAGTCAAGAACGGAAGCACTATATTTTCGGCTATGAAATAGAGGGGTAGTTAGAAAATCATCCCAACTAAAGTACTGGAGTGCAGCTAGGAGTTACACATTTTGTTATTTGGTATGGAATGCTCGTTAATTGTGTCGTTCTATCAAATCTCAGTGTCCTATATCTTTTCTTAGTTTCTCAAACCGAGAAAAGAACGGTTGATTATTTTTACTAGTATATATGCACGTGCATTGCACGTATTTCATACTACTTGGGAAGAACAAACAATATCCCCTTAATTTTTACTATGAGAAGAACAAACAAAAGTCATTTAGTTTTTTATTACTTGGGAATAGCAATCAACAGACCCCCTTATTTTTTTTCCCTAAACGTAATTACTTAACTACCCATGTTAAATTTAATGAACAATTTTAATTAGTAAACATAGGTAAGGATATTTTTGGAACAAAAACTTTCATGGTGAAGCCTCAAATTTTCCTATTATATAGTAGTATGGGTTTTGGATCGTTAAGTGATAGAAAGACTTTTCAATTACTATGCACATTGCCTTTGCCTTGCTACTCAAAACTCAAAAGGTTGTTTTATGGCCCTTGCTGCTTTGAAATTTCATTTTAGTAAGTTCCCTTTTGTTATTGCCTCGAAGTTTCAGCGTGCATTCATCGATCACTGCAATATTATAGAAAATTAGTATTCTAATATATAACTATTTCACCATATATCTAGCATAATTCACAGCGCAGGCTGTATTTTGTCGAGCAATGAACTTTATTTCTGTCAATTCCTCATTTTTGCCATCATTGTTCCTACTGCATGAGTAGGCGACTGTACTTGCTTTTAATCAGCCAAATTAATGTCCCTGGTTTCATCACATAACTATACTAATGCTCTGATCCTTTCCTTTTTACAAACTGTAGTCTTCGTATGATACTGCATAAAAGCGGAAAATGCAATTAGTGATTAGCAACATGTAAACATGTGATGTCGAACATGGTATAGTGTATGATGGTGTGAGAACATTAATAAGAGTATGCCTGCTATATGTTCAATTGCAAGCTGGTATGCTATGTATACTGCATTCTGCTAGATGTCTGGGCAGATGTAACATCTAGGAGACTTTTTGAGAACCAACACTCTTCTTTCTTCTCAAGTACTATATATATTTCTTTTTCTTGAACATTCCCCAGCCCCAAGAGAAGGTTTTAATGGAGAAGGATCAAAACAACACTCACCTTGATGAAGTAAGTTACAAATTATTTCTCTTTACTTTCTTTCATTTTTTTGTTCAATTGTGAGTAAGGTTCTTACATCATGATCTTCACGCCTATTCTTACCGAGTACTGTTAATCATTCTGATATCTTAGTTGCAAATATGATATGTTTGTGCTCATTTACTCAACAGGGTCTCCAAGTCTCTTAGTTCACGTAGCAAGCCTCATGTAAAACCTTGGTCAACTGTTCCTTTTACAACTATAGATTGGTCCCCCTTTTTCCCCCTGAGATTCATACGGCTGATCTCAAGATGATCAAGCAATAGTAATTCTGAGCCATAGTGTCATGAGAATTCTAATTATTTATTGTCTACATTCTTGGTGGGTCTCAAGTGCTGTATTACTAGTCGATAAATATGAATATGTTAGAGCTTTGCTTCAACAAATTTCTATTCCTCAAATTTATGAGATGTCAGTTTATTCTCTTAGGGAAGCGCTTTATCACCACAATAAAGACGAAAGAAAAAGAAGTTAATTTCAAATTTTCATATGGTAAAAGGTTTGATTTATTATTGTTCATCTTTCTTTGTGATTTATTAATGCTGATTAATGATACTCAATTCAGTTATGGAATACATAGATACTGGCTGAGTACATATTTGTAGTTTCTAGGAGGCTGAATCTATCACTTTAATTCCTATATAATGTGTGATTAAAAATATTTGTATTAAGAATGGACTGACAAAGAATACTAACCAAGTACTCGAACAAATAACAGTACAACATATGCCTAGTAGATTTATTGTTAGGTTTATTTTTTTTTCATCCTGGTAAGCTATCTATCCTTTCTGGTTGTTCCACACATCAATCCCTATATATTCAGTTATAATATTCATTTATGTTTGTTTGAACAGTCTGTATCAAGTGGAGTCGATTATTACGGATTTTGTTTGAGAAAAATGCTAGAAGCTATGTATATCAATAATTTTCTCCTTATTGATACCATATAACCTTGCATTTTCTTCATTTAATAGATCAAGCTCTATCAGAATGTGATTAAAACCATGATGTCGAAAGTAAAGAGTTCCGACACACCAAATGATCTGAGAAACAAGTTTCAGCTCATAGAAACTGTTGCTAGAAGCCTCCAGGAGCTCTTTGCTTTGGGAGATATCTCAGAGGATGTTGACAAAATGTTGACTGATAATGAAGGATCACACGATGTACCCCCAAGTAAGCGTGTTGCTCGGGAACAGGGGTCAAGCAAGCGTGTTGCTCGGGAGCAAGTTTTGATTGAGGGGGATAAAAACAACAATGACATCGACGAAGTAAGTTAGAGATTATTTATCTATAATTCTTCTTTCAAATTTTTTTTGTTTAATCGTAATTAAGGTTGTTTACATCATGAATTCATGATCTTCACTCTTATTCTTACCGACTATTGTTGATCAATCTGCAATCTTAGTTGTAAACAGACATGTTTGTATATATGTTTCGGGTTTGCTTGGTAACTGTGTTTTCACCGGTTTTGGGGTATTTTTTAACTGACCATTTATGAAATCTCTGCTTGTTAATTTTTTTCAGGCACTGGCTTTTGGTCGGCTCAAAAATCCCTCAAAATCGGTGTAATGTAGTTTTGGGTGGCTTTATAAACATCCTAAATCGATGGATTTTGAGGGGTTTATTATTTTATTCTATTTATATCCTCACCAAAAATATATACTTATAACTATTAATAATCTTTCCGATTTAATTTTGTTCGTGTAAAAAACTTTCAGAA
Source organism: Iris pallida (assembly GCA_029216955.1). NCBI lineage: Eukaryota > Viridiplantae > Streptophyta > Magnoliopsida > Asparagales > Iridaceae > Iris > Iris pallida. The sequence goes on from JANAVB010008197.1 coordinate 3,248,418, forward strand.
TCGCTTGTTAGTTAATTACCAAGCATGGATTGGACCGGTTTAAAAGCTGCTACTTAAAAACCACCCAAAATCGGACCCCTCATAATCGTTCATAATCGGCTAAAAACAGCTCATAACCGCTACCCCTACAATTGCCAAGTTCATCGTTCTTCACAGTGGATGATTGCCATCTTTTAGTTTGGAATTGCTATTGAGTAGCTAGCCATGATAATAACTTTCTACTTAAATATTCCTAATAACAAACAATATGTAGATCAAGCTCTATCAGAAGGTGATGAAAGCGATGCTGTCGCAAGTGAAGAGTTCGGACACAACAGCTGAACTGAAGGCCAAGTTTCAGAGCATAGAAACCGTTGCTGGGAACCTCCGAGACCTCTTCTCTTTGGAAAACCTGCCAAAAGAGGAAGATATATATTGGCACGGAAAGGAAAATGCAAATACATGTTGAGATTTCTATGGGGAAAACTTTTGTGCTCGATGTCAAGGAAGGTGACACTGTCCACAGCGTGAAAGCTATGATTCAGGACTTGCGAGATATCCCTGCAGCACGACAGACTCTCGTTTTTGGTGGAAAAGCACTCCAAGATATCGATACCCTTTTGGCTTGCAACATAAAAAGTGGATCCATCCTTCATGTGATACTGGAAAAGGAAGTGAGGATACTGATAACATCTCCAGAAGGCGAAGATGACATGTATCTTCATGTCAGGAAAGGGTTTACTGTATGGGATGTGAAGACCATGATAACGAGCTTGAAACGTATCCCCCAAGAAAATCTGAAGCTAGCATGTGATGGGAAGCAGCTTACGGATTTCGTTACTCTTGCAGACTGTAACTTGGACGACGGATATAAACTTCAACTGACTTATTCAACAAAGGTCTTTCATCCAATAAAGATTGTTGTCCAGAAACAATCTGGTGCTGTTATTACGTACTTAAACGTGCACAACGGTTTTGGTGTCTACAATCTGAAGAAAGTAATTGAAGATGAGGATGGTATTCCTGCTGATCAACAACGACTGTTTTTTAGTGGAAGAATGATGGATGATTCCAAGACCCTTGAAGATTATAAAGTTGAGGATGGAAGGAAAATAGTTTTAATGAATTTCAGGGGTAGTTAGAAAATCTTCCCAAGTAAAGAACTAGAGAGCAATTAGTAGGTTATGCTTGTCACTTGTGCTGTCAAATCTCTGGCATAGCTATATCTCCTCTCAGTTTCACAAACTGAGAGAAGAATGGCTTATGTATTCGGTGATAGAGGAAAGTTTTTCAAGCTACTATGCACTTTGTCCTTGCTTCCTGATTTTTCATTTTACTAAGTTCCCTATTGTAATTGCCTTCAGATAACTTTCCCCTTTGAAGATTCATCAAACAACTGGAAAAGAATTGTAAAATTGTGCTCTTCTATATATCCATCTCACCATATATCCAGCACGATTCAGTGCATGAAGTATTTTCAACTCTGATTGTCTAACAATTAACTTTATTTCACAGTTTGGTATTGGTCCATACATATATGATAAGTTGTGTCCAACATCGACAATATTAGCAAGTAAATATACAATAGTATATGTTGCAAGTGAATTGCTATTTTATTTACAATTATCGAAAAATAACATGCAATATATCTAAATGTATCAAATATATTTTCAAAATTTTGAAGTACATTTAATTTTGGTTTTCCGAAATGAATATCCCTTATAATCCGATCCAAAACTGCATATACAGCCGATACCAATAATCCTAGGAAGGGTCATAAAACCGATTTTGAACTTTGCCCTATTTTTTCTCAATTCTTTATTTTATCATCATTGTTCTTACTGCGTGAATAGGTGGAAGTGCCTGCTTATAATCTGTCGAACTAATGTTTCAGGTTTCACCCCACAACTATGCCAATGCTCTCATAACGTAAAATGCAGTTGGTGATTAGCAACATGAAAACTCTACTTATTTTCTACATATCAGACAGCCTCATAGCCCATATGTTTTTTGTCAGACAAAATTGATATATACGCAGATGGCCTTCACAAAAACATGAAAGGATAACATTTTGATGGAAAGGAGACTTATTGAGAAACCAACAGTCTCTTTCCATGAATTCAATGAAAAATAATGACTGCCAAAATGACTAGTATGAGGGTTTTGTTAACATGTACACATGTTAATACATCGATAAATGTGTAATATATGCGTACTCCCACCAGCACGTTTATCAATACATCTTTAACTTAAAATGTGTTTTCTATGTATCCAACAATCTTTTGAGATTTTTTGAGAAACCAACAGTCATCTTTCTTCTTAAGTAACCCATTATATATTACCATTTCTTTTCTTTGAACATTCTCCAGGGAAGGTTTCAATGGAGGGGGATCAAAACAATGCTCGCCTTGATGAAGTAAGTTACAAATTGTTTTCACTTTAATTTCTTCGACTTTTTTTGTCTAATTGTAAGTAAGGTTCTTTACACCATGATCTTCACTCTTATTCTTACTGAGTACTGTTAATTATTCTGCAACCTTGGTTGTAAATATGCTATGTAGCAAGCATCATATAAAACCGTAGTCAAACTATTTCTTGTACAACTATAGATTTGCCCCTTTTTCCCTCGAGATTCATGCAGTTGACCTCATTATGACCAAGCAATTCTAATTCTGCGCAATAATGTTTGACTTTTAATTTTTTGTTGTCTACTTTCTTGGTAGTTCTCAAGTGCAGTATTAATAGTCAGTAAATACGGAAATGTAGAATTTTACTTCACACCAAATTTTCTGGACCCTAACCTTATGAGAAGGTATTTTATCCTTTTATGTAATCTTAGGCCTTGTTTGGTTCGTGGAAAGGAAACCGATTCTTTGTTTTTTGTTTTTTTCCCTTTCTTTGTAAAATTATAATTTCAATCAATTTCCTTTCCGGATTTTGGAAATGTCAAGAAAATTGGGAGGGAATGCGAAATTGTGAATCCTTATAGGGGAAAGTAAATCCTTCGGTTGGTGGGGAGAACCATTTCCCTTATATTTTCCTTCCTCTAATTGGAAATCAATTTTCTTTTCTTCTCATTTCATTCACTTTCCTTTTCTAAAGTCCTGATTCCCCGAACCAAACATTGCCTAGGGGAACACTTTGTCTGCACGAAAGAAACGCAGTTAAATTTTAAATTCCATATTATAAAAGGTTTGATTTATTATTGTGCATCTTTCCTTAGTTCTCCTAGTTAAACACTCTGGCCTTAACACTTTTTTCCTTCAAGAACTTTTGTGATTTATAAATGCGGAGTTAATGATACTCAATTCAGTATAATGAATATGTACATTTTGGCTTTCTAGTTTCTAGGAGGCTGAATCTCTCATATTAATTCCTATATAATGTCTGATTAAAAATATTCATATTAAGAATGTACAGACAAACTAAGAATAGTAACTACCTACATTTGCAGTTAACAGTATAAATATAGGAATATCAGCTTTATTATTAGGTTTATTTTTCTCTACAATTTACTTGCTATTAAACATTTAAATCTATTGCTATGTTATCTTCTATTACGAATGTACATCCTCATAATCTTTAAACTATTAAAGATTTTCATGACTTTTCAATGAGACTTAACTAGCTTTTAAATTAGACCATCGATGGCTTTAAAATGTGACTCACGTCCGACTGTTAATACCAAACATATGTAAATTGCATCACACCCTTGCTTCATATGAACTTCTTGTTGTTGGATGCCACTGTTTGAGTCTAAAATTTCTATAAGTTGTTACATCCTTCAACCTGAAAGCCCATTAAGCAGTCAACTAATTCATCCTTAAAAAGCTATATATCCTTTCTGATTGTTTAACACGTCAATCTCTACATTTTCCTTTGTATCTTTATTTTTGTTTGAATGATTCGAAGAGTCTAGACGTATCAAATGGTTCAATTAATCTTAACAATACTGTCTCACCTTGCATTTTCTTTGTTTAATAGATCAAGCTCTACAAGGATGTGATGAAAGCCATGATGTTGAAAGTGAAGATCTCTGACACATCAAATGAACTGAGAAAAAAGCTTCAGCTCATAGAAACCATTGCCACAAGCCTTCAAGAGCTCTTTGCTATGGGAGACATGTTAAATGATGTCGACGAAAATTTGACCGATTGTAAAGGATCACGCTACATACCCCCAAACAAGAGCATTGCTCGTGGGCAGGAGTCGATGGTAGTTTTTGTTGAGTCATTTATGAGGAAAACCTTTTCTCTCAATGTCAAGGGAAGTGACACTGTCCAAAGCATGAAAGCTAAGATTCATGACGAGCAACATATTCCTCCAGCACAACAGATCCTTGCTTTTGGTGGAATAGCACTCAGGGATAGCGATATTCTTTCAGAAAGGAAGATTACAAACATGTCCACTCTTCGTATGATACTTGGTAAAGACACAGATATAGCTATTAAGTGTCCCGAAGGTGAACATGCATTTGATTGTGATGACAGTGATTAAGGGGCTTTTTGGTTCTCCACCCTGTTCCAATCGTATGTATTCAAATAGTTCCATGTTGGGAGAAATTGAGATCCTAAGAAAATATACAATGTAGGTGAGCTTCATGATTTCGTTAAGAACTAGAGAACGCCTCTTGTTGATCATCGATTTACTTTTTCTGTAAAATATTAGTAGCCTATGTATCTTTTGTCTGTTGGGCCAAGTTGGAAAAGAATGGGTGTTCAGAAAACTGTTTTCTTACTTTTGGATTGCTTTTTATACATTATTTTGGATTGTTTAGTATTAAGTCCCGTTTTAATGAAGCTACTGTATGTTATACATTTGCATTCAATTTATGTTCCTCATGCATCCGGGTTAAGGTTCATGAGTTCGAATTCAGCTGTTAATTTTACTGAGTTTTTACATTCAGTGTTCTCTATGTCATTGCCGTCTGATAACTTGTAGAAGGGTCTGATTACACTATGCTGAGGGATTACTTTTTGAGACCAGGCTAATGGTGGATAAATTTCCTTGTGCTCTGTCAATTGTAGTTAACGAAACAAGACCCAGTGCAAGGATGAACCAAGGGTATCTTCTATTATATTTAGTTCTTGGGAGTACCTATTTCTAACTTTTATAACTAGGGTTTCCAATTTCCTAATTTGTGTTTTTTTTATTAGGATTTTTAATTGTTGGTATTATTGTTCTCTTAGGAATACAAATGATTGTACTATTTCCTTTTATGGAAATAAAGGTATGAATGGATTAGAATTTCCAACTTAGTGGGACTAATCGTTCCTACTAGTAGATTAATTGTTTCTAGCACTATAGTAGGAATTATAAAATATATTAGGTTGGCTGCGGGTATAAAATAATTCTATTTTGTCACAATTTAGTTTGTGTGGTCTTACTTTCTGAATTTGGAAGAATTTGATAGCAATAAATGTATCTATCTCTTGGTCATTCCCATTAATTATGTTTTTCTTGTCCTTTCACAACAGAATTGCTCTTTGATTTATAGTTCAAATTATGGTAAATCATAGATCCTAAGTTGATCTTACTACTTTAAGGGAGTGGTTTACTATATGGGATGTGAAGAAAATAGTTTAGCGGCTGTATGGTTAGGTGCAACTAGCAGGTAGTATGAAAGTGATTTTTTTCGTATGTTTCAATGTTCTTGTCTGGTAAATTTGTTTTTTTTTTTTTTGTCTGTTGGAACTACTTTCTATGTTTGGATACATTATATTTTATAATTTGGGAGTAAATTTCTTTTCTCTTTATCTCTTGTATTAGTATCTCTATTCTTTGTTTTTTCTTCCGTAAAAACATCACTCTCTTTGTGAAGATTGAATTAAAAGATGTTATATTCAACGATCATAAGGTTTACTTGGCGAGTTATTTCATAAAATCATTGTCTTGATTCCTTTGTTCCCTCCCCTCACGATTGAGCATTTGCTTCTTAGGGGCTGTTTGGTTGGGAGGGAGTGAGTGGAAAGTGGGGGTTTTGGACGAGAGATGCAGCAACTCTTTCGTCACTTTCACAGATCCGGTGTTTGGTTGCAAGTAGAAATTGAAAGGGAAGTGGGGAATCTCTGGCCCCCAACAGAGTCTTGTCCCCTCACCGAGTTACTCTCCACCTACACCCAAAAAAGGGAGTAACTCCGGTGGAGCTCCTCGAGACTCCTCACTTTTGCAGGCCAGTTGCTATTTGGAAGAGCCTTCTCGCTGCAGTCACCCCCTTCCTCCCGCGCTCGACAGTTGGGAAAAAATTTCGCAGAGGTAAAACTTTTCCCCTTGTGTTCGAGGCTGTACATTTTTGGGAAAAATTTGGGAAAAATTAGGTCAGCGGATCTGTGAATAAGTTGTGAAAATTTTGGGAAAGATACTATCCTTGATTCTTCAGATCTGCTTGTTTGAAATAGAAATAGTAGTTGTCCGAAAATTACTATCCTTGATTCTTCAAATCTGCTTGTGAAAAATCGTTGTCATAAATTTTTGGGGAAATTAGTTTGGAAAAATAGTTCGGAAAATTAGTTCGGAAAATATTCCCAAAAATTTTCGAACACATCCGGGTTGTCAGAAAAATTGTAGATAGAAAAATTACTTGTCTGCAAATTTTGGGAAATATACTATCCTTGATTCATCAGATCCGGGTGTGAAAATTTGGGGAAAATTACTATCCTTGATTCATCAGTGCATATATGAAAATTTTTCTTTATTTTATATTGGGCTTAAATGGTGAGGAATAATATGCTATATTTTTCAGATCGGATTGTTTTCTTCCAGATATGTTTTTTTTCCACATCTGTGTATTTTACTCCAGATATCTGTGTATTTTACTCCAGATCTACGAACTTGAACAATATAAAATAAAGAATAAATATACGAGAATTGACTCTATATTTATGATTCATTGTTTTTTATTTTTATGTAGATGGATTTGTCGAATCCCAACGATCCATTACTTAATGCGGCAATCGCTAGTATAATAACAGTCATAACCATAATTATGACTCTAATTGAAATGGAAGACAATGACCGACGGGACATTGCACGGGAACCCACCCTAAGCACATATGTATCGAATTTTGACAGCCGGACTAAATAACTGTGTCCACTATCTGCGAATGCATCAATAACATGAAACCCCAACAAGAGAATGGAACCAAATCCTATAATACCGATCTTTATATACAGCCAGAAAACAAACTGAAACAATCCTGCCAATGACTAGGAAAATGATTACTTATTCTACTGTATATTGATGTTTACAAGCCAATGGATAAAGTAACAAGCAGAAGAAAAATACTACCGAGTATAAACAACCTTAGCATTCCCAGGTTCGATGCTGAGGATACAGAGCTTTAGTCCATCTCTTGTGTTGATCATTCGAACAAGAAGTGGGAATTTTGTTATGTTCCTTTTGTTCTTTCTTTTCATTGATGCAAGAAGTGCAGGTTTGAATTCATGTACGACCATCTCCGATGGTAATTTCTAAAATTGAGTTCTTATCCTACTTCGCATTGTACTTTAAGGCCTCGTTTGGTTCACGGAAAGGAAATCAATTCCCATGTATTTTCCATGGGATGGGAAAGTAGAATTCCTATCAAATTTTCTTTCCTATGTTTGGTTGGTGTAGGAAAGGAAAGAAAAAATATATCATTGTTCCAACAATATCCAATGTCAACATAATTATAATGAAGAGTTAATTGGTAAAATATGTAATAAATCAAGGCTACTTTTGTCATAATGTTTGGTAATTAATGCTGGGAAAGGAGAAGGGAAAATGAATCCCATGGGTCATGAGAGGAACCATTTTTCCTCCTATTTTTTCCCATGTCAGGAAAGTGTTTCCTAAATTTGTGGCTACCAAACAAAGGAAAGGAACAAGTTTCCTTTCCGGATTCCTTGAATCCGTGAACCAAACGAGGCCTAAGGAGATTTCTATCCTAGTTGGAAGAGTTTCTACATAGAAATTGTAGACATACAAAAATGCTCTCCAATGATTTTTCATTTCTATCCTATGTGTCACATAGTAAAAGGACCAATTTAATGGTGTGGGGCCCAATAATAATTGTCATGAGAAATAAGAGAATTTCTATGAGAGTTTCTACACGTAGAAACCCTCGTAGAAAGTTTCTATCCTACCTAGGATAGAAATGGTGATAGAAATCACCATTGGGAGAAATTTTTTCTAAAATAGATTTCTTCCATAGAAATAGGGAAGATAGAAACCCCCATTGGAGATGGTCTAAGACAAGGTGCATACGGTCCGGTCCGGGCCGGCCCACGGGCCGAATTCGGCGGGCCAGACCGGGCTCGGGCCGGTCCAGGACCGGCCCTTAGTTTCAAATGGGCCGGGCCAGGCCCGACCCGGCCCGGTTCAGCGCCTATAGGCCCAGCCCGGCCCACTGGACCGGACCAGTGGGTTGCCGGTCCGGGCCGAACCGGTCCACGAGCCGGGCCGGGCCTTGGTCGGTTCGGGCCGGTTGAACCGGGCCGGCCCGGTTTTGATGGGTTTTTTTCTTTTCTTTTCCTTACTTTATTTAAAGTTTTTTTGTTAAATTATTTACAAAAAAATTTTGTAATTTAATTTTGAAAAAAAAAATGGTAAAAGTAAAAAAATATTTCTCCCTCTTCTTTTATCCGGGCTCGGGACCGACAAATGCTTGCTTGGCATAGGCGGAGTTAAAAAATATTTTTTTTATTTTAAAAAATAAAAAATAGTTTTTAAAAGTATAAGTTAAAATTTGAAAAGTATAAGTTAAAATTTAAAAATACAAGTTAAAATTGAAATATTTTAAGTATAAAAGTATAAGTTTAAATGTACATACCTAATACCTTGCACCGTAGCCTCATTGTTGTTCGCCTTCATGCAATGAAAGCGATTCCAAATCTAGCTCGTGGATATCATGATCTTCTTCATCTTTCTGGTTTTGGGTTCTTTTATCGGCTTTCATCCAATCTTGTACGCACACTAGTGCTTCCAAGATATCGGACTTCAAGCGGCTCCTCCTATCGCTCAACATCCTTAAACTTGCACTAAAACAGGACTCCGATGCTACCGTAGACACCGGGACCATCAGTAGATCACGTGCTATGGTAGAAAGAACAGGAAATCTCTTGTCGTGTCTCTTCCACCATTCTAAAACGGCGAAGTGATTTGGAGTCTCATCTTCGTCTTGATAAGAATTAAGGTAAAGAGACAACTCTTGTGTAGGTTGGGAAGATTGCTTTTGTTTCTTCCTTTGTAGTATGCGACCGGCTGTTGATAGCTTAGACGCCAAGCCGGAGCTACTACTAGCCCCGTCTGAGTTGGTCGGCTCGACGTTACTCCTTCTTCATACAATATAACTAACTTGTCCAACGCAACTTTAACTTCTAGTTTCATGTCAGTAACATCTATACCTATATATTCTCCATATCCATCTAATAAAACCTCTACGCCATCCAATTTGATTGTAGGATCAAATATGGAAGTCAAACAATATAAAAGAGTTACTTCACCCCAATATTTCTTGAATTTGGCTACCATATTTCTCACCGCATATTCAAAATTTGGATGATCTCTATATTTAGAAAATAAATAAGACATGTTACAAAGTTCACGTAAAGCTAAGCAAGATGTGGGATAATAAACACCAGAAAGAATACATGTAGCATTGTAAAAAACTTCTAAAAATTCACAAACACTTTCAGCTGCTACCCAATCATCAGTAGCAACTTGATAATCAAAGCTGACATCCGAATTACAATAATATGTAATAGCATTCTTAAAAGGAATTGCAGATTTTAACATCAAGTAGGTGGAGTTCCACCTATTTGGTATATCCTTCACAAATCTTCTAAAAGTAATACCAAAATGTGCGCACGTGCATGCAAAACTTTGTTGTCTACTTGGAGACGAGTTTAGGTGGAGCAAGCATTGTCGTAGAGTGTCTAAATGGGGACCAAAAAATTCTAAATATTCTTTAACAACTAAGTTAATGATATGGTAAGCACACCTAACATGCAAAAGTCTACCTTCTAAAATAGGCTGAAAAATCACTGACAAAGAAGACATATCAGTAGTATTGTTTGATGCATTGTTCAAAGAGATAGAAATTTTTTTAGGGTGAATATTATATTCACGCACGTGTTTTGAAATCTCACTTGAAATTATAGCGCCCGTGTGTGGACATTCTATAATTTTAAGGCAGATGATGCATTTTTGCAACATCCATTGTGCATCTATATAATGTGCAGTAATACAAATGTAAGCATAACTCCACTTAGTAGTCCAAATATCAGAAGTAATAGACAACTTACTAACATTTTGAAAATCCGTTTTCAAAGCGGCTTTCCGCTCGTTAAAGAGACGAATAGCCTCATTTCGAGCTTGTTGTCTACTCACTATAGTAAAGGAGGGGTTTAGAGAATTGATGCATAATCTCGTAAAGATTCGCTTTCACCCGTCGTGAAAGGAAGTTCTTCACGAATAATATGTTTAGTTAATTTAGTTTTATGCCGAGCAACTGAGTAAGTAAAGTTACCCATTGAAGAACCGGTGGTGCCAAAGCTTATTTGGGTTTGGGACGCTTGAAGTGTGTCCTTCCCGTAGCAAGTGTCGTAGTGTTTGGATATGGTCCCGATGCCACCGCCCTTCTTCCATGCGTACTGGTTGCAACATTTCTTGCATTGCGCCTTGTACGGTATTGGTTCACCCTTGGCATCTAAAACAAGCGAACCATCAGGATTAATTTCAAAAATTAAAGTAAAATATTCCCAATACTTAGGCCTTTTTTTTTTCTTTTCAGGACGTTGGGCGGAACTAGCGACTTCCGGAGGAGATGGTTGGAACCACTCCGGAATCGGATTGGTTGCTACTTGCTCAGGTGAAATTTGAGTACCGTTAAAAAAAGTATTAAATAATGGGATAATTTAGCAAATGCCCCCATTCTAAATGTTGAAATTAGCATATACCCCCACTATTTTATTTATCTAACAAATACCCCCATTTTTTGATATAAAATAATAAAAATTTAAGATATACCCCCACTCTTTTACATAGGAGTGGGGGTATTTGCTAAATAAAATAAATAGTGGGGGTATATGCTAGTTTTAACATTTGGAATGGGGGTATTTGCTAAATTATCCCTTAAATAATTGGTAAGTCTGTCCAGCAAGATCAGGTGGGTTTGAACCTTCACCAGCCATATATAAAATAAAATAAAATAAAACTTTGTTAGAAGAAAGTAAGGGATTAAGAGGAAGATCGGGAAGCCGTAGAGCCGGAATGGAGTTGGGAGGGAGATCGGAAAGCCGTAGAGCACCAGAGCACCGGGGAGGAAAAGCCGTAGAACACCGTAAAGAAATGTAGAGAAATGTTTGGAATGAGTTGTATTTGAAAAATGGAATTTTTGGCCTATTTATAGAAATTTTTCAGGATTATTTTGGTAATTTTGGGCCCAAAATGACCAAAATGCCCCTCCCAATGTTTTAAAAACGGCTATATGGGAGGGGCATTTTGGTAAAAGATCCCCCCAAATGACCAAAATGTCCCTTTCCTTTCCTTTGGGAAACTTTAATTCCTATTGATTTTCCTTTTCGATGTTTGGCAATGCCAAGAAATTTGGAAAGGAAAGTGAATACTTCAATGTGGGAAAGTGATTCCTTCTTTGGATGGATGAAATCACTTTCCCCCCTAATTTCTCTTCCATTGGGAATCACTTTCCTTTCCTCCTCAATTCCTTGGGCACCCAAACATAGAAAAGTAATCACTTTCCTTTCCCAACCGGGAGATTCCGCGAACCAAACGAGGCCTTAAAAGACAAATGTCAAATTTTACCAAATATTAATCTTCAGTGAAAATGAAAGAATTATTGAAATTTCTATAATAAGACTAGCAACCGGATTGATCAGTCCAATTGGCAGGCTTCTAATAGATGTCTGGGGAAGTGTAACATCAAGTCTATATTTTGAGAAACCAACAGTCTCCTTCGATGAACACAATGGAAAAATAATGACAGTGCCAAATATATACGCAACTGTCTTTTTGAGAAACCAACAGTGTAGGAGACTTTTTTGAAAAACCAACAGTCTTCTTTCTTCTGGAGTACTATATATTTCCATTTCTTTTCCCTGGACATTCCCCAGCGCTAGTGAAGTTTTGATGGAGGGGGATGAAAACAAAGTAAGTTGCATATTATTACTCTTTGATTTCTTTCAATTTCCTTTAATTTCTTAGTAAGGCTCTTTACACTATGATCTTCACACTTATTCTTACTGAGTACTGTTTTAATCATTCTGCTAGCTTAGTTGTAAGTATGATATTCTTGGTGCTTCTTCTTCTTTCTTTTCCTGTGATTCATACGGTTGATCTTAAGATGTTCAAGCAATACTAATTCTGTGCCATAGTGTTCTATCTATTTATTGTCTACTTTCTTGACTGGTTTCAAGTGCAGTATTAATAGTTGGTAAATATGAATATTTTATAGATTTGCTTCACCAAATTTTGTAGCCCTTAATTAGATGTCAAGGACGAAAGAAAAGAAAGTTGAATGTCAAATCTTCTAATGGTAAGAGGTTATTGAATACATAATGTTGGGTTATTGATAATCAACATTATGTATAGAGGTTATTGAATACATAATGTTGGGTTATTCTTACTGAGTACACATTTTTAGTTTGTAGGAGGCTGAATGTCTCACATTAATTACTATATAATTTGTGATTAAAAATATTCTTATAATTAAGAATGGAAATTATAGGTTTATGCCTAACAGATATACTATTTGTTTTATTTTTCTTCAAATTTACTTGCTACTAAACATTTTCATATATGCAAGTGTTATATTATATCTTCAACCTATTTTTAAAGATTATCATGACTTTGTAAAGAGACTCAACCTGCTTTTTAATTCTTATTATTCTATATACACCGATGGCTTTAATTACAATGTGACAAATATCTCTCTTATAATACCAACCTTGTTTGAATTAGATCACACCCTTTCTCAATATGAACTTGTGTCGTTGGAAGTCATGGCAACTCAAAATTTTCTATATGTTTGTATGCATTAAATAGTTAATTATTATATCCTTCAACCTTAACACCAATTAATCAGTCAATGAATTCACCTAATATATAAGCTATCTATTCATTTATGTTATTTTGAACTGTCTTTATCAATAGGATTAAATTAAATTTATTTTGTTTGTGAAAATTTCTTGAAGTTAGCTACAGCGATGATTTTCTTCTTACTAATACTGTCTGAACTTGCTTATTAATCTTTGCTTAATAGAACAAGCTCAATCAGAGTGTGATGAAAATGAAGATGTCCAAAGTAAGGAGTGTCCATGAACTGAAAGATACTGTGTCTACTAACCTCCAAGATCAGCTCACTACTTTGGGTGGCATCTCAAAGGATGTTAAGAAACTTTTGACCGATCATATAGGATCACACGATGTATCCCCAAGCAAGATGCAAATCTATGTTGAGACAGCTATTGGCAACAAGTTTTCTCTCAATGTCGATGCAAGTGACACCATCCGAAGCATTAAGGCTATGATTCATGATTTGAAATATTTTCTGCCATTAGAACAGATCCTCTATTATCGTGGAAAATTACTCCAGGATACCGATACTCTATCAGAATGCAACATATTTGACCAGGCCACTCTTCATATGATACTGGATGAAGACATCATCATACGGATCAAAATGCATGATGGCGAATATTTGACTGATATTCCTTTAAGGAAAGGGTATACTATATGGGATGTGAAGACCGTTATCAAGAGCAGGACAGGTACTCCCCAACAAATGCAGAAGCTGGAATATCATGGAAGACAATTTGATGATTTTGATACTCTTGCACAATGTGGCATATCTGGCGGTTACGCACATATCTTTGAACTGAGTATCTCGGGGCAAGTCATACGTCCGATAGAGATATTGGTCGTCCCGATAATGACTGATTCCAGACCCAAATATTATACTGTCTACAGCACTGAAAATGTCATCAATTTGAAGAAAAAGATTGAAGAAGAAGAAGGCATATACGCTGGTGATCTGCGCCTTACCCTTTCTGGGATACGGTTGGAGGATGGTATACCTCCTGTAAGCTACCGCTCTACTTTTCCTGGGGAATGCTTGGAAGATTACAGGACTTTTGAAGACTATAAAGTCGAGGCCAGAAGAATTATATATTTTAATCGGGTATATAGAGGTAGGTAGATAATCTTCCCAGGGAAAGAACTGGATTCTGTGTCTTGCTGCATTATGATCATCAAATGTTTTTCTATCAAACCTTACTGTCCAAGTTGGAAAAGGAATGGGTGTTGAGACAACTGTTTTGTTATTTTGGTACCTTTTTTTTTATTATAAATATTTTGGATTGTCATGAATCCATGTTCAAGTTCAGCTTCAGCTTCATGTGTTTTCAATGTTGTTAATTTTACCTAGTCTTTTTTTTTACTCAACTTTTCTATGCCATTCCTTTGGATAACTGGTTGAATGGTTTTATTACATTACTCTCTGGAATGCTGATAGAATATTTTTAATTAAGCCTCGGTGACTGGAAGTACTTTCAGAATTTAAATGGAATGATATGGATAGTATGCATCAATGTTTTCAAATTATTTAGTGTTGAATACATATTAAAAATTGCAAAAAAAAAGTTATCATAATTAATTATTTTTTGATACATGTATCATAAACTGCAACAAAACATGTTACCAAAAAATATTACTACAAAAATTATGTCATACATGTCCAAAATTAATTAATTAATTATACCTAATATAACAGTTTTTTGTACTATGGGTGGGGGGAATCCACCAACATCCGGTAGATAAAATTGGATGTGGCAGACGAGTTTTTGGACCACTTTTCCAACCGACAGGAACTGACTCCTGTCAGTTAGGCTCCTCTTTACCATCTCAAATTTCATTTTACCAAACAATGGAAGTGGTGGAGTTTGGCTCAATTCCGGACTGAAGCACAAATCCGGCTCCACTTCCCTGGAGCCAAACAGGCCCTTAGGGGTGTGGTATGCGATATTTTTTTTATTTTCGAAAAAATTTAAGATGAGAATCTATTACCACGTTTATTTGGCTTATAAAAAATTTATTTCTGGAAATTATAAATATCCGGGTAAATAGTTTACCCACAAAAATGAGAATTCTATCACTTGAGAATAGGTGAGTTTTTTTTTTACCAGGGTAAAAAAAAAAAATATTGTCTAAATTTTTCTTCTTCTTTTTTGATCAATTTTGATTAGTTTTGAACATTTTTTTCTTTTTTTTTGTCGTTTTAAGCGATTTTTTGTCGTTTTTACCCATTTTTGTCTTTGTCACTTTTTGATTATTTTTTTGTTTTTACCCATTTTTTTGTCCTTTTTGTCTTTTTTTGTCAATTTTTGTCGGTTTAAGCGATTTTTTTGTCGTTTTTGTAGCTTTTTTGTTGTTTTTATCGATTTTTAATCTTTTTTTGTCGTTGTCGCTTTTTGGTCATTTTTACTGATTTTATGTCGTTTTTTTATTTTTGTCGTTTTTTTCTCTTTTACCGAATTTTTTTGTTATTTTTTGTCGTTTTAACCGATTTTTTTTCTTTTTTGTCGTTTTTATCGATTATTTTCGTTTTTGCCGCTTTTTGGTTATTTTTTGTCATTTTAACCGATTTTTTTTGTTTTTAACCGATTTTTTGTCGTTTTTAACCGATTTTTTGTCATTTTTTTGTCGTTTTAACCGATATTTTTTTTATTTTTTGTCGTTTTTGTCGCATTTTGATTTTTTTTGTCGTTCTTACCGATTTTATGTCGTTTTTGTCGTGTTTTGGTTATTTTTGTCGTTTTTACCCTTTTTTTGTTATTTTTTGTCGTTTATACATTTTTTGTCGCTTTTTTGTCATTTTGCCGTTTTAATCGATTTTTTGTCGTTTTTTATCGTTTTTGTCGGTTTTTGTTATTTTGTCGTTTTTATCGATTTTTTGTCGTTTTTACCATTTTTTTTCGTTTTTATCGATTTTTTATCGTTTTTACTGGTTTTTTATATTTGTTCATTTTTTTTCGTTATTATTATTTTTAATTTTTTTCCCAGAAATATTTATATTGTCACCAAACATGGGAATGTAATTTTTCAGAAAATTTATTTCCTTGAAATTTGATTTCCGGAAATATAGAATTTCCGGCTATATAGTATTCCGCATACCAAACGCCCCCTTAGGGGACATTTGGTTCAAGTTTTTGAGGCTTGGGAATGAGTTTTGAATTTCTTATCCATGTTTGGTATGTTTAGGATTGGGAATGAGGAGGGAATAGGAGGGGCTCATGTGGGAAAGGTATTCTCATTGACTTGGGAAAGCTATTCCCAAGTCCCCCGAATAGATTTACTTTCCTAGGAATGATATTTGGATATTTGGTTTTGACGGTTATACCCTATCTTTATTTTCAAAATTTCAACTTCTATCCCAAGCATATGAATCATCATGAAATTAATGAAAGTGTATTAAAGAAAAACTAAATAAATTAAGATTTATATTCCTTTGTAAACTAAACATGGAAATAAATTTTTTTTAAATTTTTTGAACTACCTATTTCCAATCTAACCAAACATGGGTATAGAAATGTTGGATTCTTTTCCTATGGGAAAGGAATTGAAAATCTATTCCTAGAAATACAAAAACTTGATCCAAACGAGCCCTTGTACTGAGTACTGTTAACCATTCTGCAACTCTAGTTGTAAATATGATATGTAGCAAGCATCATATAAAGCCGTAGCCAAACTGTTACTTGAACAACTATTAATTGGCCTCTCTTTTTTACTTGAGATTCATACAGTTGATCTCAAGCTGACCAATTTAAATACTAATTCTGTGCAATACTATGTTCTAATGATTTATTAATTGTCTACTTTCTTGGTTGGTCTCAAGTGCATTATTAAAAGTCAGTAAATATGGAAATTTTCGAGATTTTTTTCACCAGTTTTTGAAGTCCCTAACCGTAATGAAATGGCAGAAATCCTTTGATTTATTACTGTGTGTCTTTTTTCTTTCTTATCCTGGTTAAACACTGGCCTAAATACTTTTTTCATTCAAGAACTTTCCTGATTAAACACTGGCCTAAATATTTGACTGATATTCCTTTAAGGAAAGGGTATACTATATGGGATGTGAAGACCGTTATCAAGAAGCAGGATAGGTATACTATATGGGATGTGATTACATTCTCTTAGAATATTTTTTAATTAGCCCTCGCTGATTTAAAGAACTTTCAGAATTTAAATGAATGATATGGGATAGTATGCATGTTATGAAAGAGAATCAGGGTTGGTTCCTAAATGCATTTCAGAATTATTATCACAAGAGAACCCTTTTTCTAAATATAGCCATTATATACAACACAAGTTACACAACATCAGCAAGCACCGCCAATCCTCCAGAACTAGTTCTACAAGACTTTTTTTTTTTCATGGGTAGGATATTCAATAAATGATGCGACACTTTAAAATGTCATCGTTATATCCAACCACAACATCAACAATATTTGGACGCCTTAACTTTTCATTTTATTTCACCACAAAATGTTTAATATTGGGAAGTTTATGTTGAGACATCTACGGAAAAAAAAAACCTTCTCTCAATGTTAATGCATTAAAGCTATGATTCCTGATGAGTTAATGTGTGAAGCAACCAAGCACTACCACTAACCCTTAATTTCATATTATTCACATGAAATATATAGTGTGAAGCTCAATTCATGGATCACCAACAAGTACAGGTCATCACATAGGAAGGCGGACATATAAAAAAACATTCATTTTCTATGTTTGGATGTACGAAAAAAAAAAAGAAGAAGAAAAGACAAATAATACCTGAAAGAAAAATAGGAGGAAAAAATGGTTTTCCACCAACACAAGGTTCACTTCCCCACTAAGAGCATCTCGAACCCTATTGTCTTGTTAAGTGTTGTGAGTCTTAGGTGACTCCTATGTGGCATGAGCCACAAGACAATGTCTTGTTTATGTGGCAAAATTATATCTCAAAAGACAATGAGATAGAAAAACTCTCTCCAATGCAAAAGTATTGAGGAGAAAATAAAAAGTATTTTTTTCCAACTTCCAAGACAACTTTTAAGACAACTACTCATCTTCTATCTTTCTAATATTTTTTTTCTTCATAATTGATGACATGGAAGAGAAGACATTGTCAAGTGCATTGTCTAGAACAAGACAATCAACTTCACAATATCTTCTTTAATTTTTGCCACATAAGTTTCACAATTGACTTGACAATTGCATTGGAGAAGAACTTTTGAATAAAATTTTGTCATTCCTATGTGGCAACAACTTTTTTCCAAAGTCACAATAGGGTTGAAGATGCTCTAAGGTTTCACTTTCCATCCTAATTTGTTTGGCATTTTCTAAGATCTGAATTTTTTTTATATAGGAATAACAATTTTTCAAAATAGCAAGGTGATTTCCTTTTCTCTCTCTTCCTTCTACTTTCTTTTCTGCGAACCAAACTTACTGTGAGCCGGTCGGAAATTGGAAACCTAATTATTTATTTTGAGATGCCCGATGTAATGTTCGGAACTATGTGCACGTTGCGTTACATGTCCCTTGGGTCCACTGTCCCAACTCTCACCATTTATAAATGGAATGAATAACACGACCTCGTGGCTCAGTTTACTGATCTTCTGTCATCCAGCCATGACTCTTATGTCTCTTCCTGATAACCACAAGATTCACTCGAGTTTTGTTGAAAATTAAAAAATCTAATCGAACCGAACAAAAATATGGCATGCTGCTGTGTTTGTACTTTTTTTACGTAATGCAACTTTTTGTGCCAACTGCATTATAAACTTCTATCATAAACATAAAGAATAATATGCTCACGTGGCTCGATTTATTAATTTTTTGCGAATAAATCAGAGCTTTTACGTCTCTCCCTGCTGACCATAACAAAGCTTCTACGCCTCCCCGCTCATCAGAAGGTCATTCGGATTCCTCGGATTCCGGGCTGTGTTAGCACTTATCGATTTCGCCAATTTATATTTAATAATGGATTTTTCTAGGGGCACCGCACATTTTACTGGAAGCGTCATTTTACTAGGGGACAGCCCAAGTTTGAGAAACTTTTACTGGGGGCATCCCAAAAATTACTTGGGGCTATCCCAAACTTAGAGTTTTTCCCTCCTCTTTCCTCCTCCTTCCTCCAGCCGCCGCCTCCTTCCTCCTCCTTCGCCTCCAGCCGCCGCTTTCCTCCTCTCCCAAACTTGCTGCTGCCTGTCACGCCCCGACCCGGAATCACCCGAATCTTCGTCCTCGCATGGGGCGTGATGCCGCACGAGCCTAGAGTTGCGCTCGTGCAAGGCAAGATGACAAGTTCTCAAATGGTTATCTTTGAGTTGATATTCACAACGAAAGGAAAACAGAGTATACGAAACAAATCTCTTTATTGATATTCGAAATCAGATTACAAAGGCTTTCGATAGTCCAACGGAATTTGCCAGATTGGCTACAACACTCAAGTTCTCTCTTGCCCACAAAGGATTTCGCCGTTCCATACATCATGCCTTCTATATCTCGGCCGCATCAATCCTGTCGCGAGTCCGAGCGTCAATGCGATCGCACGCTTCAATACGCTTCAGCATTCCAAGCCTCAACGCGTTCAAGCAACGCTTCGCCGCGAGCCATCCATTTCCTGCACCCTGCATGAAGCTGGTGGGGGATCAGTACGTTCGTCCTCGCATGTACTGAAGTAAATATCTTCTTTCCAAACCGACATTTTAATATTTATGTTGAATCATGCAACTTAGCTTATGATCTTGCTATGTTCTCCTTAGGGTCAATTTTATGGCATATTCGAAAGCGTAAAGCATGGCAAGCATGTTATTCAATTCGCATAAGTAAGCAGACAAGCAATCTCGTGTTTGTCTCGTGGCACAACTTAGCAATATCGACGCACTCGTCCTTGCACCGACGCAAGGTGAATACGCCCATCCGTTTTCCCTGTCATGTTATAAGTGCCCTCTATTCGGATCCATCCATGCAGGATATACGCAATACCTTGCACTTCCAAACCCATCGCCCTTAACTATATGAAGGTCACTAGCTTTCCGGGCTAGAATGGACTTATATTTATCGAATCGAAATATAAGACGATGTTAACTCCGTGCGGTTGCTAACCAACATCGGAGGCCATCGAAATAATCACAGTAAGTGGCTTATCACATTCACCAGACGGTCGCTACCCATCTAAATGAAGTGCACCAACAATACCGTAAACGAATCCCTCCTAGGCCGAACGGTCCCAGCGCCCTGGCGCGCCGCGTTCGAGGGAATACCCATGCACGGGCTTTTATATCTTTAAGTCCATTTGACCATGCAACGAATCTTATATTTCATACAACCAAGCAAGTTCGCTTATCTCTATTTCAATTGGCACAACGCCCGAATGTTCTCAACAAACGCCCGTAGGCCGCGAACATTTTGAAGGGCACCATGCCGCATTATCATCTCGTATTTCTTCCGTTAACTTTCAATGTTCTTACGTTTCATACTTCGTTTCAATGTTTCAATGGCATTATGCCTCAACTCAATGCTCGTCAACCGAACGATCCGAAGGTCCCGAACACCTTTCGAGGCATTATGTCATATCCGACAGTTTCGCCACATTCATGCCACAACTGTATTCTTTCGCAACTCAATGCTTGTTGAGTTTGTACGTCCGATTTGGGCTTACCGTGCCAACGCCTCAGTCCGTCGCAAGGCGACGATTTGCTTTCGCGGACCCCTTACTGAATAAGGCAAAAGATCGACCTCTAACATTTCAGCGTAAACGTATAGCCTGCACATGAAACCAACTAAAATTAATACTTGCATCGATTCGGACTTGCGCCTTGGTCGATTCGATTTCTTAGAATCTTCGAGCCGTCTCAACGCACTTATCCTTCGAGGCGACGCGGCGCTTCACATCGATTCACTCGATGCATTCTTTGGGACAAGGCAACTCTTTGCATCGACTTAGTTCGATGCGTTGCTCGGGACAACTTAACACTTTGTATCGATTCGCATCGATACGTAATCGGGTCAATGCAACTCTTCGAGTCAACGACTCAGCATAATGCACCGTACGGAGCGGGGCATTACAGAATATACCACTCAAAACAAGGTTCGTCCCGAACCGAAACCAATACTAAATTTCCAAGGGTTTCATTAGATCGTTCCACGATCTCGTCTCACTATCGTTTGGATCGTACCACTTAGTTTGGAATCATACACATATTTTAGGCGTCCCACCAATATACGTATTTCAGCCAAGCTCAGTTGTAAGATATCGGAACAACGCAAACACGTAACTTCTTATTCTCAATAACTTGCGGTCTCGTATTCTCGATCGGGCTTGGCTCTATTACTTGTTCTCGCAATTCTAGCGCACATGCATATTGATACATACGCGATCGTCCAACATAAGTCAAGGCACACGATGCGATTCAAAAATCACATTTCTCACTTTGGATGTTTCATCGGGACTATCAATTCTACGCGTCACGTCAAGCCATCGCGCATCCGATCACAACGAGTCTCCGCAACGCCTTGCGTTCGGCGTCACTATCCAACGATTTCTGATGTTTCACTTCGTATCTTATCTCGACATGATTCTCTCTCGTTGACTTGCATAAGCATCAACATTCGGGACTACGTTCGCTAGGTGACTTACCTAGACACCGTGCTCAAATCTTTCCGATGCAAGTTTAAATTGACATTGCACAAAGGCCAAAATCTATCCGACACGAAAGTTTAATCAAGGCGACGGTGCTCAAGGCAACGATCGCCTTGACACGAAGTTCTTTATGATGCGCCTTACGTTCGATTTCCTAACGAGTAGGAATTCACTAACTAAGTTCCTAACTTATCTGTCTCGCAACATCGAATATAAGTTCGATTCACGCATACTCAATTGCAAGGTGAATCCGAATCTAACGACATGACTCGAAAGTCATTCTCTTATCGTTCTCTCTCGTGCATAGCACGATTCTCGCACTCGCCTATCCGAATCACCAAGTTCATAGGTGAATTTCAAGTTCTATCGTCGACCAACATAACCATTCGAGTATCATCCGACGAATACTCAAATCTAACTATATCATTCTCAATCTAAAGTTGTTCCAACAATTTCCGATCGCCTAGACTTATCGTCAACATGCATCGTGTTAATTTGTTATCGATGCAATCTCATATGCGATATCGCAAGGGTCATCTTACGGTCTGCAGCATTCAATTTGATTTGGCGGTCAAGTCTTCTAGGGTCAGCTGCCCCGAAGCTACGCTCGATAATTGTGGATCATCACCGAAGGACAGTTTACTACGAACCATGCTATATCTTATTTCGGAGCCAAATTACGTTCCGACGATTTCTATGCGACTATCCAATCCGTACATAACCATTTCTATCGGCGCAACTGATGTGCAACTATCCTCCGAGTAAAGTCATACACGGCCATCGATGATTCCGAAATTTACGAAACATCTACTCGTATCGAGTTCGAGTCTATCTTATTTCGCGATCGACACACGAGATGCCATACGCATCGAACAATCGTCGATGACTTATAGTCTCGCCCTGATCAATCACAAAATTTATGATCAACCAAGTTCGTTCATTCTCGTATCGTTACTTACAAAATTCCATAGTATGAGGCACACTCTATTTTGCATTCTCACATCGTTTACGTTTTCTTACGTATCGATTCTCGATACGCCGTATCCATTTCGATAACGTAAGGGTCAACTTTGAATCCGTTTCAACGTCAACTTAACTCGCATCGCATACATCCAAGTTCGCAACGAACTTTTCCATACGCATCGACTCGTTCTCCGATTTGCCGCATCCCGCTATACTTTGATCGCGTAACTGAGTTACCGATTATCCAACATCGAACCCTCAAGTCATACGATCTCGCCCTCTAAGTTTCGCGTATTTACAGTCATACTCAAACGAGTTTCGCCGTAACGTAACCAACTATTTCTTAGGCCCGATTACTCACGTCAACCAACTCTTCATCGAAGTCGCACATCGTGCGAATTCAATTACAATTTGCATCGCCCAACATTTCTATCAAAATCGTAAGTCATGCAATTCGATTCGCCTAGCCGAACATTTCTATCGAGATCGCAAGTCGTACGATTCGATTTATCTCGCCCAACATTTTTGTCGAACTCGCAAGTCGTGCAGTTCGATTTCCACATTTCGAGTCTCCTATCCCGTCGATCCGATTGTTGCCTCAAGGCATAATCGTTTCGCTAGTTCCCGTCATTCGACCGACACATAAATTTTTCAATCGAGGTATCGTTAAATGTTACAAGTCCCGCCTTATCGTTCTAACCGAAAATCGAAGAACACTTGCATCAACATGCCGTCGTACAAATTCTCGTTCGAGACTCGGTGCTATCCCGTCCGTTGCGGACAAACCTTCCGCAATTCTCACAAAATGTTGATGCAATTTATCGCACAAGTGGTATCGCATATACCACTCGGAATTGAGCCATTCATTGCATCGGTGGTATGCCATATACCACCCGAAAATCAAGTTACTTCCGTCGCAACGTACTCTTTACGAACCAACGATCTCTTCCGACTCACGATTTCTGCAGTGATCGTGCTTGATCACAACCGTAACTCTGATTAATCAAAATCCAACGCAACTCGGCCAATGCATTCATTTGCCAACACAAATTCGGTGCACAACCGAACCGATTTCGTTTCTCGATTTATAACTTTTGTTTTCTTTCGTTGTATCTTGTGCAACGATTCATTATCGATACCCGTTGCACTTCGTGCAGCGATTACTTTGATACGCGTTGCACCACGTGTAATATCTTACTTTCAATACGCATTGCACATCGTGCAACGATTTATTTTTGATATTTACTGCACCTCGTGCAACGATTTCCTTGCAATACGCATTGCACATCATGCAAAGATTTATTTCTGACATTCAAAGTCAATGCTCAAATCCATTCAACACATTCGATATTGACTTATCGCTCTTAAATCGCAACGCACATTCGAAATCGATATGTGAATCCGTTCGACACATTCAATATCAACTTTCATTTTCTTTCCAACACATCATTTACAATCAACGCGTGGCAATTGCTGCAGCAACATTCCACGACTTTCATTGTATCGATGCAACCAACATTTCTCGTATCGTTCGTTGCAACCAACGAATATCTCGAATTACAATTCACGACGTGTTGCATCCGCGGCAACAAATCCTTGAATTCACATCTCGCAACTTGTTGCACTTATAGCAACAAACCTTTCGCAACTTTTCCAGCAAACACCATGTAATTTTCAAACAACACGCGACAAAATTACATGATTTGTATTAGACTTATTGTATGGAACATCCAGTGCGGCATCGAGTAGAGTCAAGAGTGATTTCAAATGGTGGTGGGCAACTCTTTCGAATTGAAATGAATCAAGCGTCCAGAGAAAATTGAGCCTAGAGCTCTGATACCAATTTGTCACGCCCCGACCCGGAATCACCCGAATCTTCGTCCTCGCATGGGGCGTGATGCCGCACGAGCCTGGAGTTGCGCTCGTGCAAGGCAAGATGACAAGTTCTCAAATGGTTATCTTTGAGTTGATATTCACAACGAAAGGAAAACAGAGTATACGAAACAAATCTCTTTATTGATATTCGAAATCAGATTACAAAGGCTTTCGATAGTCCAACGGAATTTGCCAGATTGGCTACAACACTCAAGTTCTCTCTTGCTCACAAAGGATTTCGCCGTTCCATACATCATGCCTTCTATATCTCGGTCGCATCAATCCTGTCGCGAGTCCGAGCGTCAATGCAATCGCACGCTTCAATACGCTTCGGCATTCCAAGCCTCAACGCGTTCAAGCAACGCTTCGCCGCGAGCTATCCATTCCCTGCACCCTGCATGAAGCTGGTGGGGGATCAGTACGTTCGTCCTCGCATGTACTGAAGCAAAGATCTTCTTTCCAAACCGACATTTTAATATTTATGTTGAATCATGCAACTTAGCTTATGATCTTGCTATGTTCTCCTTAGGGTCAATTTCATGGCATATTCGAAAGCGTAAAGCATGGCAAGCATGTTATTCAATTCGCATAAGTAAGCAGACAAGCAATCTCGTGTTTGTCTCGTGGCACAACTTAGCAATATTGGCACACTCGCCCTTGCACCGACGCAAGGTGAATACGCCCATCCGTTTTTCCTGTCATGTTATAAGTGCCCTCTATTTGGATCCATCCATGCAGGATATACGCAATACCTTGCACTTCCAACCCATCGCCCTTAACTATATGAAGGTCACTAGCTTTCCGGACTAGAATGGACTTATATTTATCGAATCGAAACATAAGACGATGTTAACTCCGTGCGGTTGCTAACCAACATCGGAGGCCATCGAAATAATCGTAGCAAGTGGCTTATCACATTCACCAGACGGTCGCTACCCATCTAAATGAAGTGCACCAACAATACCGTAAACGAATCCCTCCTAGGCCGAACGGTCCCAGCGCCCTGGCGCGTCGTGTTCGAGGGAATACCCATGCACGGGCTTTTATATCTTTAAGTACATTTGACCATGCAACGAATCTTATATTTCATACAACCAAGTAAGTTCGCTTATCTCTATTTCAATTGGCACAACGCCCGAATGTTCTCAACAAACGCCCGTAGGCCGCGAACATTTCGAAGGGCACCATGCCGCATTATCATCTCGTATTTCTTCCGTTAACTTTCAATGTTCTTACGTTTCATACTTCGTTTCAATGTTTCAATGTCATCATGCCTCAACTCAATGCTCGTCAACCGAACGGCCCGAAGGTCCCGAACACCTTTCGAGGCATTATGTCATAGCCGACAGTTCCGCTACATTCATGCCACAACTGTATTCTTTCGCAACGAAGCCATCTTTTTATTATCTCGTGCACGCAGGCACGTTTCGACCATATTTTCGATGTTCTATGACTTAGCATTCAATGTCCGCGGCTTGCGCGCTAGGGCGCTCGCCTATTGTCTTTTAATGTTCTAGCCGTTCTAACTCGTGCGCGAAGGCACGGTATGGTTCGTGCACTAAGGCACTCGCCGAATACAGTTATCCCATGTTCTTGCGGCTTGCGCACTGAGGCGCTCGCCTTAGCGATATCAAATGTTCCGTAGCGACTCGTGCATTTGATGCACGTTTCATTTCAATTGTACTAACTTAGTGTTCGACGCACACTATGATTTATCTTCAATCGGACCACGCCCGTGGCGTCGATAGGTTAACTTAGCAAACAATGATATATTTGACTTATCGAATGAAGGAGCAAAAAGAAGTCAATCCTCCCACCTTGAATCGATATGCCTTGTCGTTTCGCCGAGCTGTTGCGGCTCGATTTCATAACTTCGTTGCACGGGCAACTCTCCTGACTTAGCCATTCGAGCACTTCGTGCTTGTTGAGTTTGTACGTCCGATTTGGGCTTACCGTGCCAACGCCTCAGTCCGTCGCAAGGCGACGATTTGCTTTCGTGGACCCCTTACTAAATAAGGCAAAAGATCGACCTCTAACATTTCAGCGTAAACGTATAGCCTGCACATGAAACCAACTAAAATCAATACTTGCAACGATTCAGACTTGCGCCTTGGTCGATTCGATTTCTTAGAATCTTCGAGCCGTCTCAACGCACTTATCCTTCGAGGCAACGCGGTGCTTCGCATCGATTCACTCGATGCATTCTTTGGGACAAGGCAACTCTTTGCATCGACTTAGTTCGATGCGTTGCTCGGGACAACTTAACACTTTGTATCGATTCGCATTGATACGTAATCGGGTCAACGCAACTCTTCGAGTCAACGACTCAGCATAATGCACCGTGCGGAGCGGGGCATTACACTGCCCACGCGCTGCCCGGAGACGATCAAGAGATAACTTGAGGATCCCGAGGACCCTCCCGACCTCCTCCCCGACGAGGGGCCTCCTGAGGTCCCCGCAGTACATGAGCGA
This sequence comes from Iris pallida, assembly GCA_029216955.1. Taxonomy (NCBI): domain Eukaryota; kingdom Viridiplantae; phylum Streptophyta; class Magnoliopsida; order Asparagales; family Iridaceae; genus Iris; species Iris pallida. Next base: position 3,275,390 of record JANAVB010008197.1, read on the forward strand.
CACCACATCCGCGTAGACCTCAACGTCGTCGCACTCGGAGATCTCGACGACGGAGGAGCCACCGCCCGTCCTCCTGCCGCCGAGCCTGTCGGCGAAGAAACGGCTGCGGGCGACGAGGACGCGGCGGTGGACGCCGAACTGGATCTGGAGGCCGTCCGGGGAGGCGACGGTGAGGTCGACGTCGGGCAGGCCCCAGTCGGAGAACGGGGACGAGAGGAAGCGGTGGAGGCGGTCCTTGATCCGGATCTGGCGGTGCAACAGCATCTCCAATTGGGTTCTGGTACAGCAGTATCTCCAAGGACTGCCAACAAGTTGGCAGTCCAAACATATGTTAGGACTGCCAACTTGCTGGCCTAACATATGTTAGGACTGCCAACCTGCTGGCAGTTCTAGGACTGATTGCTGAAAATAAATTGGGCTAGCCCCAATTAAAAAAAATGGCAAACTTGTAATTTTTTTTGAACATTTTTGGGCTAGCCCCAAGTAAAAAGTATGGTGCCCTTAGAAAAACCCTTAATAATTTACCAAACTACCCTCATCCTTTTATATATCAATGTTTCTAAATTTATTTGCCCAAACTCCTCTCTTTCTCTCTTTGTCTCGTTTATATGCTGGCTCGGTCTTTGAGCTCTCTTTCTTTCTGGATCGTCTGAGAGTAAGCGCCTCTAGCCGTAAATACTTCTTGAGATTTTAATTTATTTTTGTTTACTTCCGCTGTGTTTGGGAACCTAGGAGGGGAGGGAAAGGAAAATTTGAGGGAAAGGAAAGGCAATTTATATAGGCACATCACTTTCTTATTCAGGCTAGCCCGGTTGTGGCTAGCCCAAATTTTTTTTCCTTTGAAAGAGGCTAGTCCAATATTTTCATTGGGGCTGTCCCAAATTTTCCTCCTCCCCCCAAAACCCATTTTTTCCCTTCATTTGCAAAATCCTTTCTCTCTCTTCCAAAATCCTCACCCCTCTATTCTTCTTCTTCTTCTTCTTCCTCTTCTCCTCCACCTCTCCTCAATCCCCAACATCTTCCTCTTCTCATCCACATGTCCTAAATTTCCAACATCTTTCACTTCTCCTCCACCATCCTCCTCTTTTGAAGAAATTAATTCAAGCACACAAATTCTTTCTCAATTTATTTTCAAAACCCTAGAAATTAATTTGAAAAATCAAAGCATCAATTACATTGTTTATTTTAATTCTTTGTAGCCCATTTGAATGAATTAAACTACATACGGAGTAGGAAATTACCCATTTAAATTAAATCCAAGTATGAACGAACGAGAAAATTCTGCGTCGACAAGGGCTGCCCAATTTTCTGGCAGTCCTACAAATTGAATGTACTGCCAGAAGAATGGGCAGTCCAACTCACAACATATGTAACTTTGGACTGCCCATCTTTCTGGCAGTCCAACATACAGACTGGACTGCCAGATAGTTGGGCAGTCCAAAGTTACACATGTTGTGAGTTGGACTGCCCATTCTTCTGGCAGTCCAACATACAGTAAGGACTGCCAGAAAAATGGGCAGTCCTTTGTTTCACATGCTGTAACTTAGGACTGTCCAGTTTTCTGGCAGTCCATTCAGTTTATAGGACTGCCAGAAAATTGGGCAGTCCTCGTTTACACTAGTTGAACAACAATATTATGGTTTCCACAAATATTAGGGTTTGTGCATTATGAGTAGCCTTTGGGTGCCATCAAAATTGGAAATGAGGAAAAAATTAGGGTTTAATTTTTGGATGTTTTCTTCTCATTTTCTTCTTCTCCGTCGATTGAAAATCGAAAATCGAAATGAGAAGAAAAGTAGGGTTTAAACCCCCATTATACTTGGAGATAGTGAGAATGAGTTGAGAAAGAAAATTAGGGTTTAAACCCCATCACAATTCTTATTTTTGTTGTTTTTGTTCTTCTTCTTTTTACTCTTCTTCTTCTTTTTCTTGTTCTTCTTGTTCTTCTTTTTCTTGTTCTTCTTGTTCTTCTTCTTCTTGGATGAGTTGAGGAAGAAGAAAAACAAAATTAGAAAAGTTGGCTTTTATACTAAAGAGTGGGATAGCCTTGATAAGTTTTTCCAATGGCAAACTTGTAGATAACCCAAAAAAAAAGGGATAGCTTACATAAAAAAGTGATGTGCCTATATAAATTGCCAAAGGAAAATGGAGGAGAGCAAAATGAAGGTAAAATTAATTTTTCATTCACTTGTTTGGATAAACAAAAAGTAGGAAAATGAAAATTTTAAAAATAATATTTTATTTATTACGGAGAAAGATATAATTACTATTTAGTCTTTGATTTTTTCAAATCATAATTAATAACTACTTAATTGAAGGGTAGTTGGGTAATTTATTTCACAATCCTCTCATCTCTCTCCATTTTCCTCAACTTTTGGGAGGAAATTTTTTGAGTGGGACCAACATGAATTTTCCTCCCACATTCCTCTCTCTCAATTCCCATCCCTCCTCCCAAACACCACTACTTTTAATTTTCCTCCCATTCCTCAAAATTTTCCTTCCCCCCATTTTCCTCTCTTCCCAAACAATACCTCGTCTTCTCTCTAGCCCTAACCCTAAGTAGTAGCAATGGTATGTATCAGTCACCAGAGGCTCTGATTCAGAGATTTAGGGTTAGGTCTAGAACATTTTTAGGGTTAGAACATTTTTTTGTTCTCTCTCCAACCCTCGTCTCTAGCCTTAACCTTAATTTATATTCTATGATTCAGAGCGTTCTTCGTATTTTTTTTGAAAATTTTGTAATCTCAGATTTTTATTTTGTTCTATAATTGATTCTACTATCTCTATTAGTCTTTGACTCACGTAGTCGTCAATGTAAGTATAATTGTGTCAGATTTTTTTTTTTTTTTTTTTTTTTTTTGCATATCGGTTCTAAGTTAACTATGTTCTGTACTTCTTTTTACTATGAATCAGGAATCCGGACTTTATTCCATAATTATATACTCTCGCACTCACGTAGTAGTCACTATAAGTACTAAGTATCACTCAATTTTTTTTTTTTTTTTTGGGTTCTATGAATTTACACATCTTCTGTCTTTAGATTGTATGAACCTCCGAGTCTCAGCCTATGGGTAGAGAATCATAAAAGACAAAAGCATAACATCCATATGGATGAACACTATGCTGCAGGGACACGAGCACAACACTAACCTTGTGGACATGATCACACGGCCGCAACACCAATTTTGATGTGGTCTATCATATAGTGTCGCTATATCCTGATTTTGGAATCAAAGAACAAAGACCCAAAATTAATATGATCAAGATCAAAATAGTGATCAATAAACTGTAGAAAGATTTCGGACGAGAAGCATCAAGGCCTTCCATTTTGGGAGACTGATCCGTGGGCAAATATTCTACAAACTTGATTATTGATCCCAGAACAATATTGTTGGTACATTATAATGAATGGATAGCCAGACCCAAAACTATTTGATTATTGATCCCAAAAATTTGTCGGTACATTTTAACGAATGGATAGCCAGCAGACCCAAAAAATTGGGAGGGCTTTGTTATTTTTCAGATCATGATGAATGATGAATAGTGACAATCTTTAGTTTGGATAGCTGATCTGGCCATATAACTGTACTCCAAACAACTTACTAGGTTTTCTTCAAAACAGGTAGGAATTTAATTTTCTTCCCTATTCGTTTCAGTTTGATTTATCATACAAATAGAAATATTACCCAAAAAAAAAGCAAGTCGATATGAAATATTAAACTTTCATAAACCCCACATTGATTAGCATATCCTCGGTTAACACTAGCATATTATAATCCTTTAGTCCCACATTCGTTATAGGAGGAACTCGGTGTGGGTTGATATAACACCGGACTCTCTCCTCCTAACAACTAGCTTTTAGGGTAAGTTATTCCAAGACTCGTACCAATGGTATAAGAGCCTACACCATGTCTCCCGATTGTAATCGTGCGACGCGGATGATGATGTCGGCGTAGCATTATTCGTCCGGGAGTAGTAGTCTAGTGCAAAGCTAGGCCACTGGACACCGAGAATGTGAAATTTACATGGACGTCGGGAGTGCGGAGGGTGGTGCAATGTTTTGATCATGTAATCCCACATCCCTTTTATAGGTAACTCAATGTGGGTTGTTATAACCTCGGTCTCTCTCGTAACAAGGGGAGCTTACATGGAGGTCGTGTCTCTCGGTTGCAATTGTCCGACGCAAATGGTGATGCTAGCATAGCATAGCAGTGTTCGCGTAGGACTAAAAATCTAGTGCAAAGGTAGCTCACTTAGGCGTCGTAACTACGTAGCATGGTGGATTCTGTAGTCCCATATCAGTTATGTGGGGAACTCGGTGTCGGTTAGTATAACCTAGGGCTCTTCTCCTAACGACTAGATTTTAGGATGAGTTCTCTCAAGATTTGCATTATAGCCCTGTGTGCAACAAAATGAAATCCACAACTCCATGTTAGGAACAATGGGACTTACGCTAATATTTATTAGGCCGATGTCATGTTGTCTGACAGTCTACTATAGACTTTCATGCCTTCCATGGTAATAATTCATGTTCTGTGTATTTTGTATGGAGCTATCTCATAGATATCAGATATTGTTTTATGCAAGCTTCACAGTATCGGAATCGGTATCAGACTATTCCTATGAGTAGCGATATCGGTAGTATCGGCGATTTTGGATCAGAATATCGAATTTTTTGGTATCGAAAAACAAATAATTATTAATAAATTATTTACATTTAAAAACATATATTTTACACATTTAGGCATAATTTTAAGTATTTTTAGTGTTATTTCTTAGTAGTTTTGAAATTAAATGAAATAGTAGTCACCCTTACCGATTGTTTTACATACAATTGATTGATTTTCTTCTTTTACAACCTTATTAGTTATTATGCTTTAAACCCTTGCTGATTTGTCTTTTTCGTTTAATTTTTTTTTGCCGATTTGACCGGAAAAGAAACCCCCATTGTCAGTATCGGGTATCGGTCGGTATCGAATCGGGACATGCCAAACCGTATCGGTATCGGCCGTATCGGATCGGTATCGGCCGATACTTTAAACCATGGTTTTATGTTGGTTGTCGGCTATCTAACGCAACCCTCCTCCTTTATCAGCCTGGGACTTGTAGCGAAATATAGAACATCGAGAACAACAATGACAAGAGTTTAATAATTCATCTTTGGGAATATTAAAATCCTAGATACAATCTCCTGTTCTTGTTGTATCCTGTCTGTGGCCAACTATTGGGGGATTTACATCGTAATAACAAATATCAATGTGTCACTGTTGGTTATGTCGTAACCTTGCAACCCTTCTGAACTGTGATTATATTTATGGGACTAGGAACTCTAACCACCACTTTTGCCACTTCCTTATGTATCAATACTTACACATGCTACTGTTAGAATCCATTATCTTCTACAAAAATGTTTGATAGCTGATCCTTAAGGCTTTGAGATAAGCAATTGAGACAAGGCTATTTTTGAGATCTTTTCTACTACACAAGATCTCTTACTAATATTTTAGATATTTGTGACTTATTCCAATTATCTGAAATTTCATCACGCCATATCGAGTCGGTAACGGAACTACTCAAGTGCAAGGTGATTTGTCCAATTTGGAAGGCATTTAAGGATCAGTTTCAAATTAATGTTCATCCATGTTCCATCAACTCCCTGTGGGGTGCTTTGAGGCATCGTAGAGTTGGAAAGAAAAGTTTCAAATGGATATGAGATATTGTGGTTGCTCCATATGTTTGGGGGGTTTGGTTGGTAAGGAACAATAGGGCATTTAACAATAAACATAGAAGTACACAATAACTCGTCTCTTATTTTGTTTTACATAACTTCATCTCTGTTATTCCCCTCTCCGTTAATTCATACTTTAGTTCGTTTTATTTTATTTTATTTCATTCATGTTCTTAGAGCTTGTTGAACTTGTACTTATTTTTCCAGTCTCTCAGAGCATCTCCAGTGGACTCTCTATTGAACCTTCTAGCCAAAATTTAGGGAGAAAAATGTAAATTTTGTTCTCCAATCACACTTTCTATTTATAGGATATCAAAGTTGCAAAGAGCTTCCTAAATCTATGGAGAGAGAAAGAGCCTCCTAGACGTTCTGCACCTACGTCATTACTCCTAGAGAGGTTCATCCAAGAGTAAAAAGCATTTACTAGTCCCTAATTTTGAAAGCATCATGGAGTAAAAATCATATAAAAAGTTCCATAAAATAACCTTTTAGTTTTTTTATTTAAATTTAACTAAAAAAAATAGAACGCATCATTGGAGATATTCTCAGTTATTAAACTTATTTTTTTATGCAGACATTATTTTATCTCAATGGATCTATTTGCCTATATTCTAGAATATGATTGTACAGATAAATGCATATTTAGTTGTGAGATGGTCTGTACTCGATTAAGGTTTTTACTTTGTACTTGATTAAGGGTTTTACTTTTATCGTGATATGTTGTTGGCCTTCACGTGACAATATTTCTGTATATGGGAAGAAGGGCAAGACAAATTCCAAGACCCTTGAAAATCATGAAGTCAAGAACGGAAGCACTAGATTTTCGGCTATGAAATCGAGGGGTAGTTAGAAAATCAACCCAACTACAGTACTGGAGTGCAGCTAGGATTTACACACTTTGTTGTTTGGTATGTTATGCTCGTTAATTGTGTTGTTCTATCAAATCTCAGTGGCCTATATCTTTTCTTAGTTTCTCAAACTGAGAAAAGAAGGGTTGATGATTATTTTTACTAGTATATATGCACGTGCATTGCATGTATTTCATACTACTTGGGAAGAACAAACAATAGTCCCTTAATTTTACTATAAGAAGAACAAACAAGAGTCACTTAAATTTTTTTATTACTTGGGAATAGCAAACAACAGTCCCCCTTAATTTCTAATTTCTTTCCCTATACGTAATTACTTAACTACCCATGTTAAATTTAATGAACAATTTTAACTAGTAAACACAGGTAAGGACATTTTTGGAACAAAAACTTTCATGGTGAAGCCTCAACTTTTCCTAACATATAATAGTGCAGATTTTGGATCATTAAGTGATAGAAAAGACTTTTCAATTACTATGCACATTGCCTTTGGCTTGCTATTCAGAAGGTTGTTGTATGGCCCTTGCTTCTTGAATTTTCGTTTTAGTAAGTTCCCTTTTGTTATTGCCCCGTTGAAGATTCAGCGTGCATTCATCAATCACTGCAATATTATAGAAAATTAGTATTCTAATATATATTCACAGAGCAGGCTGTATTTTGTCGAGCAATTAACTTTATTTCTGTCAATTCCTCATTTTTGCCATCATTGTTCCTACTGCATGAGTAGGCGACTGTACTTGCTTTTAATCGGCCAAATTAATGTCCCTGGTTTCATCACATAACTATACTAATGCTCTGATCCTTTCCCTTTTACAAACTGTAGTCTTCGTATGATACTGCATAAAAGCGTAAAATGCAATTAGTGATTAGCAACATGTAAACATGTGATGTCGACCATGGTATAGTGTATGATGGTGTGAGAACATTAATAAGAGTATGCCTGCTATATGTTCAATTGCAAGCTGGTATGCCATGTATACTGCATTCTGCTAGATGTCTGGGCAGATGTAACATCTAGGAGACTTTTTGAGAACCAACACTCTTCTTTCTTCTCAAGTACTATATAATTTTCTTTTTCTTGAACATTCCCCAGCCCCAAGAGAAGGTTTTAATGGAGAAGGATCAAAACAACACTCACCTTGATGAAGTAAGTTACAAATTATTTCTCTTTACTTTCTTTCATTTTTTTGTTCAATTGTGAGTAAGGTTCTTACATCATGATCTTCACGCCTATTCTTACCGAGTACTGTTAATCATTCTGATATCTTAGTTGTAAATATGATATGTTTGTGCTCATTTACTCAACAGGGTCTCCAAGTCTCTTAGTTCAGGTAGCAAGCCTCATGTAAAACCTTGGTCAACTATTCCTTTTACAATTATAGATTGGTCCCCCTTTTTTTCCCCTGAGATTCATACGGCTGATCTCAAGATGATCAAGCAATAGTAATTCTGAGCCATAGTGTCATGAGAATTCTAATTATTTATTGTCTACATTCTTGGTGGGTCTCAAGTGCAGTATTACTAGTCGATAAATATGAATATATTAGAGATTTGCTTCAACAAATTTCTATTCCTCAAATTTATGAGATGTCAGTTTATTCTCTTAGGGAAGCACTTTATCACCACAATAAAGACGAAAGAAAAAGAAGTTAATTTCAATTTTTCATATGGTAAAAGGTTTGATTTATTATTGTTCATCTTTCTTTGTGATTTATTAATGCTGATTAATGATACTCAATTCAGTTATGGAATACATAGATACTGGCTGAGTACATATTTGTTGTTTCTAGGAGGCTGAATCTATCACTTTAATTCCTATATAATGTGTGATTAAAAATATTTGTATTAAGAATGGACTGACAAAGAATACTAACCAAGTACTCTAACAAATAACAGTACAACATATGCCTAGTAGATTTATTGTTAGGTTTATTTTTTTCATCCTGGTAAGCTATCTATCCTTTCTGGTTGTTCCACACATCAATCCCTATATATTCAGTTATAATATTCATTTATGTTTGTTTGAACAGTGTATCAAACGGAGTCGATTATTACGGATTTTGTTTGAGAAAAATGCTAGAAGCTATGTATATCAATAATTTTCTCCCTATTGATACCATATAACCTTGCATTTTCTTCGTTTAATAGATCAAGCTCTATCAGAATGTGATGAAAACCTTGATGTCGAAAGTAAAGAGCTCCGACACACCAAATGATCTGAGAAACAAGTTTCAGCTCATAGAAACTGTTGCTAGAAGCCTCCAAGAGCTCTTTGCTTTGGGAGATATCTCAGAGGATGTTGACAAAATGTTGACTGATAATGAAGGATCACACGATGTACCCCCAATAAAGCGTGTTGCTCGGGAACAAGGGTCAAGCAAGCGCGTTGCTCGGGAGCAGGTTTTGATTGAGGGGGATAAAAACAACAATGGCATCGATGAAGTAAGTTAGAGATTATTTATCTATAATTCTTCTTTCAATTTTTTTTGTTTAATCGTAATTAAGGTTGTTTACATCATGAATTCATGATCTTCACTCTTATTCTTACCGACTATTGTTGATCATTCTGCAATCTTAGTTGTAAACAGACATGTTTGTATATATGTTTCGGGTCTGCTTGGTAACTGACCATTTTGAACTGACCATTTATGAAATCTCTGCTTGTTAATTTTTTTCAGGCACTGGTTTTTGGTCGGCTCAAAAATCCCTCAAAATCGGTGTAATGTAATTTTGGGTGGCTTTATAAACATCCTAAATCGATGGATTTTGAAGGGTTTATTATTTTATCCTATTTATATCCTCACCAAAAATATATACTTATAACTATTAATGCTCTTTCCGATTTAATTTTGTTCGTGTAAAAAACTTTCAGAATCGCTTGTTAGTGAATTACCAAGCATGGATTGGACCGGTTTAAAAGCTGCTACTTAAAAACCACCCAAAATCGGACCCCTCATAATCGTTCATAATCAGCTAAAAACAGCTCATAACCGCTACCCCTACAATTGCCAAGTTCATCGTTCTTCACAGTGGATGATTGCCATCTTTTAGTTTGGAATTGCTATTGAGTAGCTAGCCATGATAATAACTTTCTACTTAAATATTCCTAATAACAAACAATATGTAGATCAAGCTCTATCAGAAGGTGATGAAAGCGATGCTGTCGCAAGTGAAGAGTTCGGACACAACAGCTGAACTGAAGGCCAAGTTTCAGAGCATAGAAACCGTTGCTGGGAACCTCCGAGACCTCTTCTCTTTGGAAAACCTGCCAAAAGAGGAAGATATTGGCACGGAAAGGAAAATGCAAATTCATGTTGAGATTTCTATGGGGAAAACTTTTGTGCTCGATGTCAAGGAAGGTGACACCGTCCACAGCATGAAAGCTATGATTCAGGACTTGCGATATATCCCTGCAGCACGACAGACTCTCGTTTTCAGTGGAAAAGCACTCCAAGATGTCGATACCCTTTCGGCTTGCAACATAAAAAGTGGATCCATCCTTCATGTGATACTGGAAAAGGAAATGAGGATACTGATAACATCTCCAGAAGGCGAACACGACATGTATCTTGATGTCAGGAAAGGGTTTACTATATGGGATGTGAAGACCATGATAACGAGCTTGAAACGTATCCCCCAAGAAAATCTGAAGCTAGCATGTGATGGGAAGCAGCTTACGGATTTCGTTACTCTTGCAGATTGTAACTTGGACGACGGATATAAACTTCAACTGACTTATACCTCCTGATCAACAACGACTGATTTTTAATTGTAGAATGATGGATGATTCCAAGACCCTTGAAGATCATGAAGTTAAGGATGGAAGCACTATACATTTAGGCCTCGTTTGGTTCACGGATTCAAGGAATCCGGAAAGGAAACTTGTTCCTTTCCTTTGTTTGGTAGCCACAAATTTGGGAAACACTTTCCTGACATGGGGGAAAATAGGAGAGAAAATGGTTCCTCTCATGACCCATGGGATTCATTTTCCCTCCTCCTTTCCCAACATTAATTACCAAACATTATGACAAAAGTAGCCTTGATTTATTACCTATTTTACCAATTAACTCTTCATTATAATTATGTTGACATTGGATATTGTTGGAACAATGATATATTTTTTCTTTCCTTTCCTACACCAACCAAACATAGGAAAGAAAATTTGATAGGAATTCTACTTTCCCATCCCCATGGAAAATACATGGGAATTGATTTCCTTTCCGTGAACCAAACGAGGCCTAAGTTTACTACCAAATTCTTACAATTTTTTTACAATCTCACTCACCCACCCCTTACACATGGGTCCCACCGGATTCCACCACCCCTCATACCCCCCTGTTACATGGCTCCACCCGATCCCATTACTTACTCCCCTCCTCCAATCGAAGTCCGACACGTGGCAGGTTGTAAGAAGGTTGTAAGTATTGGTTGTAGGCATAGCAAAGCACTTTTTCTTCATTTAGTTTTTTGGTTTTGGATGATTGGATCCTAGATCCCAAACCCTTCTACCGACCCCAAATTTAAAAATCGAACCTGAGATCGATTCAAACAAGAAACTAGGTCGGGCCAAATTGGTTTAATCACTAGGTTCAACTATTGGATAAGTTAAGTGGTCCAAATTTCAATCATTTTTTGACATTATTTTTTAAAATATTTATTTATAATCAGTTTTTAAAAAAATAGTGGGTCAACGCTGATACGACTCGAAAAACTTCTGTTTCACATGTCAACTGGTTGAATGGGTCAATCCGGCAGGGCCTAGCATCGTTCGGCCCAGTGGCGGTTGGGTGGCTCTGGCGGTGGGATGGAAATTGAACATCGCAGCGAAACTAGGGGACGGTCATAGCTTGGCATGCGGTGGGATCATCAGGGACCCCACAGGCACCCTCATTAAAGCCTTTTCCAAGTTCAATGTTGTCGTGGCAAGCCATATTCCAGAGCTGTATGCTCTCCTTACAGCTCTCCAATGGTGCAATAATCAGAACATTCAGTACAACCAAATAGAAACGTCGTCTGATCTCCTTATAAACATTCTCGCCAACAAATCTGCCACTCCATGGGCTCCCAAATACAATACCCAAAATCCAAACGCTTCTCAATCCTCGTAGCGCCATTCTTATGCTCGTCACTTATGTGTTCATATCTCTGGCCTAGCTATATCTCCTCTCAGTTTCACAAACTGAGAGAAGAATGGCTTATATGTATTTGGTGGTAGAGGAAAGTTTTCAAACTGAGAGAAGAATGGCTTCCTGAGTTTTCATTTTACTAGTTCCCTATTGTAATTGCCTTCAGGTAACTTCCCCTTCGAAGATTCATCAAACAACTGCAAGAGAATTGAAAATTTGTGCTCTACTATATAGCTATTTCACCATATATCCAGCACGATTCAGTGCATGCAGTATTTTCGACTCTGATTGTCTATCAATTAATTTTTTTCACAGTTTGGTATTGTCCCATACATATATGATACGGCGGATATGTATATGTTTTGGCATGACCTTATCTGATATTGATTACTACCAGTGCTGCCTCTAGCGACTTTGAGCATCTCTTTTTTGATCGATGTGGGGGAGTAAAATTTAAACGAAAAAGTTTGAAGAATTAATAGATAGTGTCTTCACTATGATTAAGTTGTGTCCAACATTGACAATATTAGCAAGTAAATATAAAATAGTATCTATTGCAAGTGAATTGTTATTTTATTTAAAATTATCAAAAAATAACATACAATATGTCTAAATGTATCATATATATTTTCAAATTGTTGGAATACATTTAAGTTTGGTTTTCCGAAATGAATATCCCGATAATCCGATCCAAAACTGCATATACAGCCGATACCAATAATCATAGGAAGGGTCATAAAACCGATTTTGAACCTTGCCCTATTTTTTCTCAATTCTTTATTTTATCATAATTGTTCTTACTGCGTGAATAGGTGGAAGTGCATGCTTATAATCGGTCGAACTAACGTTTGTGGTTTCACCACACAACTATGCCAATTGTCTCATAACTATCAGTTGTGCTGAATCTAGTGAACATGGGTTTTGGATACCGATCTCATTTCTTTTGATCGTGTTCTATTTTGATCATCAATATAATAATTTTTGTCATGTTGGATTCTATTAACTCCTTTAGCTTAGGCTTTTTCTAAGGGCACCACACAAATTGCTAGGGGCTATCACTTATTAGAGGACATCCCAGGTTTGAGGAACTTTTACTGGGGACGTCCCGAAAATTACTTGGTTGAGTAGGAACAATGGAGAGGGTGCACTCATTGTCGGAGTGTACGTTGATGACTTAATCGTCACAGGCACAAAACCAACTGCAGTAAAGGCTTACAAGCAGCAGATGATGCATAAATTTGAGATGAGTGACCTTGGGTTACTCTCCTACTACCTCGGTATAGAGGTAGACCAACAGGGTGATCGCATTAAACTAAAGCAATCGGCATATGCGAAGAGAGTATTGCAGCAGTTTGGAATGGGAGATTGCAATCCAACCAAGTATCCCATGGAAGCTAAACTACAACTCAGCAAAGACCTTGAAGGAACCCAAGTTGATCCGACACAATATAGGCGCATCGTTGGTTGTCTCAGGTACTTAACTCACACTCGCCTGGATATTTCTTATGCTGTTGGAATGGTGAGTAGGTACATGGAGAAGCCAACAACCACGCATTACCAGGCGGTGAAACAGATCCTCAGATACGTGAAGGGTACACTTTAAGTATGGACTCATGTATAAAAGAGGACATGGTGAAGATGAACTGCATGGATTCACTGACAGCAACTTAGCCGGAGATGTCGACGACAGGAGGAGCACCAGTGGAATAGCGTTCTACCTTCAATAAGAACCTGATCACTTGGGCATCTCAGAAGCAGAAAACTGTCGCGTTTTCCTCCTGTGAAGCTGAGTTCATGGCGGCAACAGGTGCAACGTGTCAAGCTTTGTGGCTGAGAAATCTGCTTAGTGAAGTGATTGGTCGCGAATCTGAGCCAGTTACGCTCTATGTCGACAACAAGTCTGCAATTGCGTTAATGAAGAACTGTGTTTCATGGACGCAACAAGCACATTGACACTCGCTTTCACTTCATTCGCGAGTGTGTTGAAAAAGGGCAGATAAAGGTGGAGTTTGTGTGCATTGGAAAGCAACGTGCCAACATTCTCACGAAGGCTCTCGCCAGAGTAAAATTTGCCGAGATGCAGCAGATGCTTGGAGTTATCAACCTTGATCAAATCTAGATTAAGGAGGAGAATATTAGTTTAATCTAGAGAATAAGTCTTTACTTACCTATTCTTAATGTTGCTAGTCCTTAGCTAATGTGTGTGGTCAGGAGTCCCTAGCTAATGTGTATGGCTAGGAGTATTATCCTCCTTCGTTGAAATCACAACGAAAAGCATTCCTCTCATTCCCATTTCCTGTCTACTTTCAAACAGAGTGTTGATACTCTTACATAGGTTAGTACGCCAAGCTTCAAACCAACAAGCCATACTCTATCAGAAAGGAAGATCACAAACAGCTGCACTCTATGAGAAAGGAAGATCACAAACAGCTGCACTCTATGAGAAAGGAAGATCACAAACAGCTGCACTCTATCGGAAAGTAATACCACAAACAGCTGCACCCTTAAAATGATACTGGATAAATACTTCTTTAAGGTAATGGTATACTATATGGGATGTGAAGAAAATGGTTTAGCGGCTGTTTGGCTTGGTGTAACTGGCAGGTTGTATGAAAGTTTTTTTGTCCTGTGAAAATGGGATTTGTATGTTTCCATGTTCTTGTATGGTAAAAGTGTGTTTTTTGTCTGTTGGAACTACTTTCTATGTATGGATAGATTATATTTTATAATTTGGCAGTGAGTAAATTTATCTCTTTATCTTTTGTATGAGTATCTCTATTCGTTATATGTTTACTTGACGAGTTGTTCATAAAATCATTGTCTTGATTCCTTTGTTCACCCTCCCCTCACAAGTGAGCCATCTGTGTATGCATCAATAAACCAACAAGAGAATGGCGCCAATCCTATCATACCGATCTTTATATACAGCCAGAAAATAAGCTGAAACAAGAGAATGTAGTCGCCAATGACTAGGAAAATGATTACCTATTCTACTGTATATATATATATATATATATATTTGCGGGAGTTCTATTCTACTGTATATTGATGTGCAATTAACAAGCCAATGGATAGAGTAACAAGAAGAAAAATACTACCAAGTATAAACAACCTTAGCACTCCCAGGTTTGATGCTGAGGATACAGAGCTTCAGTCCATCCCTTGTATTGATCATTTGAACAAGAAGTGGGACTTTTGTTCTGTTCTTTTTGTTCTTCATTTTCTTTGATGCAAGAAGTGCAGCTTTGAATGCATGTAAGAAATCAACTAAAAGATAATTTCAGTTGAAAGCATAGAGTTATCATCTAGACAGTTGGGCTGATTCCAAACTGCATCACCAAACAGGAATTATTAGACCATGAGCATTTATATGTGATAACTTAAAAGACAAATGTCAAATTTTACCAAATATTCTTCAGTGAAAATGAAAGAATTATTTGTGTATTCTCATTAATAGTCCAGGAGATAAAAGCAACTTGGAGGCTTGCTCATTGGTTGCATGACCATAATGTGCATGACCACCAAAAAACTTGGACCATGGTTATCTGGAACGTAGAAACGCTGTATGTTGGAACACCTGTTTGGAACACAATACGTTTATCAGGAATGTGGAATGTTTTTAAGGATAAAAGTATGTAATATAATATATATTTAAGATTCAAAATTAATCAAGTAGCATTTTATAGAATCATAAAAAAGTCAAAACTAAACAAAAAATCATTAGTTTCAAAATTCAGACAATCCCAACAATAATGTCTTTCAAAACGATGTAGAACCCCAAGGTAATCAAAGGCGCACTCGAGGCGCTCTATATCGCCCAATGCGCAAGGCACACTTATGGCGCGCGTCCGAGCGAAGCGAGACGCAAAACTAATATATAGTAAAATATACATAAATAAATTAGTATGTAAGACATAAAACCAAATAACATATTAATGAGAATACACAGAGAGAAGATGATTATTTGTGTATTCTCATTGAGCTATCTGCGAATGCATCAATAACATGAAACCCCAACAAGAGAATGGAACCAAATCCTATAATACCGATCTTTATATACAGCCAGAAAATAAACTGAAACAATCCTGCCAATGAGTAGGAAAATGATTACTTATTCTACTGTATATTGATGTTTACAAGCCAATGGATAGAGTAACAAGCAGAAGAAAAATACTACCAAGTATAACAACCTTAGCACTCCCAGCTGGTTTGATGCTGAGGATACAGAGCTTTAGTCCATCTCTTGTGCTGATCATTCGAACAAGAAGTGGGACTTTTGTTATGTTCCTTTTGTTCTTTCTTTTCATTGATGCAAGAAGTGCAGGTTTGAATGCATGTAAGAAATCAAATAATAGACAATTTCAGTTGAAAACATAGAGTTATCATCTAGACAGTTGGGCTGATTCCAAACTGCATTTATATGTGATAACTTAAAAGACAAATGTCAAATTTTACCAAATATTCTTCAGTGAAAATGAAAGAATTATTGAAATTTCCATAATAAGACTAGCAACCGGATTGATCAGTCTAATTGGCAGGCTTCTGATAGATGTCTGGGGAAGTGTAACATCAAGTCTATTTTTTGAGAAACCAACAGTCTCCTTCGAAGAACACAATGGAAAAATAATGACAGTGCCAAATATATACTCAACTGTCTTTTTGAGAAACCAACAGTGTAGGAGACATTTTTGAAAAACCAACAGTCTTCTTTCTTCTGGAGTACTATATATTTCCATTTTATTTTCCCTGGACATTCCCCAGCGCTAGTGAAGTTTTGGTGGAGGGGGATGAAAACAAAGTAAGTTGCATATTATTACTCTTTGATTTCTTTCAATTTCCTTTACACCATGATCTTCACACTTATTCTTACTGAGTATTGTTAATCATTCTGCTAGCTTAGGTGTAAATATGATATTCTTGGTGCTTCTTCTTCTTTCTTTTCCTGTGATTCATACGGTTGATCTTAAGATGTTCAAGCAATACTAGTTCCGAGCCATAGTGTTATATCTATTTATTGTCTACTTGACTTGTTTCAAGTGCATTATTAATAGTTGGTAAATATGAATATTTTATAGATTTGCTTCTCCAATTTTTCTAGCCCTTAATTAATATTTTAGAGTAACACATTATCACCATAATAAAGACGAAAGAAAAAAAAAAGTTGTATGCCAAATTTTCTAATGTTAAGAGGTTTGATTTGTTATTGTGCATCTTTCTGTAGTTAAACTAGTTAAATACTTGCCATGTCACTTTTGTGATTTATTAATGCTGAGTTAATGATAATCAATCAGTTTATTGAATACATAGATGTTGGCTTAGTACATATATACTTTTAGTTTTTAGGAGGCTGAATGTTTCACATCAATTCCTATATAGAGCGTGGTTAGAGATATACGTTTTAATAATGGAAATTATAGGTTTATGCCTAACAGAACTATTATATATTAGGTTTATTATTTTACAATTTACTTGTTACCGACTTACTAAACATTTTCATGTATTCTTATGTTGTCTTCAACTCGGTAGTAAATATATTCATGACTTTGTAATGAGAATCAACCAGCTTTTATATTAATATTATTATTATTCTATATACACCGATGGTTTAATTACAATGTGACAAATATGTCCCTTATAATACCAACATTGTTTGAATTAGATCACACCCTTGCTTCACATTAACTTGTGTTGTCGGAGGTCGCTGGTCCACTCTAAAATTTATGTGTATGAATTAAAATAGTCAATTATAAATCCTTCCAACTTTAACACCAATTAAACATTGTTTGATTACATATTTATTTATTAATGTTTGTTTGAACTGTCTGTGTTGAAATGATTCAAATTTTTTTTTTGTTTGGGAAAATTTCTTGAAGTTGGCTATACCGATGATTTTCTTTTTTTACTAATACTGTCTATAACAAGCTCGATCAGAGTGTGATGAAAACCATGACGTCGAAAGGAAAGAGTGTCCAGGAGCTGATAGATACCGTTGCTAGTAGCCTCCAAGATCAGCTCACTGCTTTGGGTGGCATCTCAAAGGATGTTAAGAAAATTTTGACTGATCATAAAGGATCACACGACGCCGTTGCTAGTATTCTCCAAGATCAGCTCACTGCACTGGCTGTTATCTCGAAGGATGTCAAGAAAATTTTGACTGATCTTAAAGGATCACACGACGTATCCCCAAGCAAGCATGATGATCGGGGACAGGGGTTGATTCAAATCTATGTTGAGACATCTATTGGCAATATGTTTCCTCTCAATGTCAATGCAAGTGACACCATCCGAAGCATGAAAGCTATGATTCATGATGAGAAGCATTTCCCCCCAACACAACAGACCCTCTATTATCGGGGAAAATTACTCCAGGATACTGATACTGTATCAGAATGCAAAATTTTTGACAAGTCCACTCTTCTTATGATACTGGATAAAGACATCAGCATACGGATTAAAATGCCAGATGGTGAATATTGGATGAATATTCGTGTAAGGAAAGGGTTATACTATACGGGATGTGAAGACGATTATCAAGAGCAGGACAGGTACTCCCCAGCAAATGCAGAATCTAGAATACGATGGAACACTTTTTGATGATTTCGATACTCTTGCAGAATGTGGCATATCTGGCGGTAACAAACATATTTTTGAACTGAGTATCTCGGAGCAAGTCTTACGTTTGATAGAGATATTAACCGTCCCAATAAATTATGATTGCAGACCCAAGTATTTTACTGTCTACAGCACTGAAAATGTCATCATTTTGAAGAAAAAGATTGAAGAAGAAGAAGGAATAGACTCTGAGGATCTGCGCCTTTCCCTTTCTTGTAAGCGGTTGGAGGATGGTATACCTCCTTTAAGTCAGCGCTCTAAGTTTGCTGGGGAAGTGTTGCAATTTTGCGTGACTTTCGAAGACTATAAAGTCGAGACTGGTAGCATTATATATTTCGTTCCGTTACTTAGAGGTAGTTAGAAAATCATCCATTCTGGACAGAACTGTATACTGTCTTGTTTGCATTATGATCATCAATTTATTTTCTATCAATCCTTGTTGTCCAAGTTGGAAAAGAATGGGTGTAGAGACAACTGTTTTCTTATTTTGGTCAGGTGGTTTTTGATAAATATTTTGGATTGTGGTGCATCCATGTTCAGGTTCAGTTTCTAGAGTTTTCAATGTCATTAAATTTACCTAGTTTTTTTTTTCCCTTCAGTTGTCAAAGTCATGCCTTTCGGTAACTGTTTGAATGATTTTATTACAATCTCAGAAAAGCTGATATAATATTTATAATTAGAGAATGATTGTTTCATACGATGAGTTGTGTTTGATTTATGTGGATTTGGTTTCATTGTTCACCAATTTATCCTTGTTTCCTTGTCATGACATTTCATGAATGGATAAAAACGATTGGGGAGCTTGAGGTGGTAATTTTTAATAATAACATGTAAGTAATGATTGGATCAATTAGTTTGATGGTTGTAGTCATGGGTGACATGTATAATGGCAGGTGTGGATGGAGAGGGCCAGGGGTTTTATTTTTATATTTACTAAACACGGGGAGTAATTTTTCTCAACCTCACGAAAAAAAATGTCACAAATGAGCATGTGCAAGGAACATTATCTTCAAGTTGAAAAGTTAAAAAGTAAAATTTCAGGTTATGAAATTCAAAAGTCAATAGTTTTTGGTATTTATTGAGTTATATATCCTGAAATTTTATAGCCTTTACTTTTTACTTTTTTTTTATTTAAAAGTCTACTTAACATACTGGTGATATTTGTTCATCAAATCTATGGATATTTATTAAATTTATTTTTATTTACTAAACTGGAGTTTTTTGCATTATGATCATCAACTGTTTTTCTATCAAGCCTTTGATGTCCAAGTTGGAAAAGAATCGGCGTTGAGACGACTGATTCTTATTTTGTACGATTTTTGGTTTCTGATAAGTATTTTGGATTGTCATGCATCCTTGTTCAGGTTCAGCTTCATGAGTTTTCAATGTGGTTAATTTTACCTTCATCTTCATCTTCATTCCTTCGGATAAATGGTTGAATGATTTTATTACACTCTCTGAAATGCTGATAGAATATTTTTAGTTAGGCCTATGTGTCTGAAAGAACTTTCAGAATTTAAATGAATGATATGGGATTGTATGCATGTTATTAAAGAGAATCAGGGTTGGTTCCTAAATGCATGTTCAGTGTTATAAGTTTATATAGAAAATATAAACTATCAGGATGGTTCCTATTAGTTTTAAAGTTGGAATAGTTTATATAATAAACATAAAACAGAGATAGTTAACCTGAATTATCCTTTTGGATTGTTATATCAAGTCTTTTTTTTTTTTTTTTTTTATGTTTCTCATGCATCGTGGTTTAGGTTCACGAGTATTTAATGCCATTCCAATGATGAACCAAGAGGATCCTCTATTTTATTTAGCTTTTGGGGTTTGAATTTGTAATTTTTTATAACTAAAAGGTCTCTAATTTTTTTAATTTGTGCTTTTAATTTTTATAATTAAGATTCTTAGTTTTGGGCATTAGAATTATCTGATGAATGTGATTCATTGTATTATTTCCTTAGATGGAAATAAAAGTGTAATATATTTATATTTCTTACTTATATAGTAGGTTGCCCACGAATAAAATAAGTACCTAATCCTCTATTGTAATTTAATTTTCTCACAATTTTGTGTGTTACTTTCTAACTTTAGAAGTAAAAATTTGATAGCAATAAAGTTGTTTATGTTGTTAATTTTATTCCCATTAATTGGTTCTTCCACAACAAAATTTAAAACCATAGGTCCTAAGTTTGATTGATTTGGATCAAATGAGATGACTCCCGAACAACAAAAAAGAAACAAAAAAATGTTATGCTCGACCCTTGGTTATTTGGTCGAAGCTTGCTATAAGTTAGGATATGTAGTTTTTGTTTGAGTGGGTGGGATTCCCAACCTATGTGAAGAATATCCCGGAGTGCGATGAGCATCATCCGTGTGTCGGAGAAACTCGGAAAGTGCATGGATCCTATTTTGGAACATATATGGTAAAGAAATATATGATTGGATTTTCATATTTACAACAATAACATATCAAATTGCATTTCCCAATTTGTTGCACTTGCAACAACTAACATTTCACGGCTCGTTGCATTCAATGCAACGAAACGTTTCACGACTTTCTCCGCAAGATCATGTAAATTCGAAGTAGTTGCGGCAACGTTACCCGACTTTGTATTAGACTTATTGTATGGAACATCCAGTGCGACATCGAGTAGAGTCAAGAGTGATTCGATTGGTGGTAGACAACTCTTTCGATATTGAAACAAAGCAAACTTCCTGAGGAAATTGAGCCTAGAGCTCTGATACCAATTTGTCACGCCCCGGCCCGGAATCACCCGAATAATCGTCCTCGCAGGAGGCGTGGTGCCGCACGAGCCTGGAGTTGCACTCGTGCAAGGCAAGATGACAAGTTCTCAAAATGGTTATCTTTGATTAGATAGCAAACGAAAGAAAACAGAGTATACGAAACAATTCTCTTTATTGATAATGAACTGAGATTACAAAGGCTTTCAATAGTCCAACTGAATTTGTCAGGTTGGCTACAACACTCAGGTTCTCTCTTGCACATAAAGGATTTCACCGTTCCATATATCATGCCTTCTATATCTCGGCCGCATCAATCATCTTGTAAGTCCGAGCGTCAATGCGATCGCACGCTTCAAACACTACGCATTTCATGCCTCTGCGCGATTAAGCGAAGCTTCGCCGCGAGCAATCCATTTCCTGCACCCTGCATGAAAGCTGGTAGGGGATCAGTACGTTCGTCCTCGCATGTACTGATGAAAAGACCCACTTTCTAAACCGACATTTAGTATTTATGTTGAATCATGCAACTTAGCTTATGATCTTGCTATAATCTCCTTATGGTCGATTTCATGGCATATTCAAAAACGGTAAAGTATGTTATCATGGCAAACATGTTATTCGAATTGAATATGCAAGCAGGCAAGCAATCTCGTATTTGTTTCATGGCGCGAGACGTACTCGCCCTTGTACCAACGCAAGGTGAATATGCCCCATTCCTTCCCTGTCATATTATAAGTGCTCTCTAAGCAGGATCTATGTGTGCAGGATACATACGTGCCTGCACTTTCAATCCATCGTTCCTTAACTATATGAAGGTCGTTGGCATATCCGCGTCAAAATGGACTAAAGACGTTTCTCTTTTTCTTTCTTTTCTCTCTTTTTTAAATTTCTTTCCTTCTTTTCTCTCTTTCTTTTATTTCTTTCCTTTCTTTCTCGAATTGGGTAGCCCAGTGCCTCTCGTAGTGGGTTGCTGTCCCAATTACAGAGACATTCTGTTGCATACCATCATTTGCGGCTTTTAACATCTTGTTAAGCGGTCGCTAATCGTCTTACGGATGTGCGCCTATTAAAGATTATATCCCTCCTAGACCGAACGGTCCCGGTGCCCCGGCGTACCCGTTCGGAGGGAACATTTCGTGCACGAAAGATTATCACAATTATCTCAAGTCCATTCGACCATGCAACGCACTATTATTCAAACAACCAAACTTAGTCTTGAGTCCAAGACTCAGACTTTATCATCTCGTATTTCTTCCATTCACTTTCTATATTCTTATATTTCATACTGCATTTCAATGTTCAATGGCATCATACCTTAACTCAATGTTCGTCAACCGAACGACCCGAAGATCCCGAACACCTCGAGACATCATGTCATATGACTCATATCTGACAGTTCCGTCACCTTCATGTCACAACTGTTCTCTTCGCAACGAAACCATCTTTTATGATCTTGTGCACGTACGCACGTTTTGACACGTTTATCATTTTTTCCTTCGCGTCGTGCATTTGTTGTACGCATCGAAGCCGTATTTCCATATTCTATGTCTTAGTGTTCAATGTACATGGCTCGTGCACTAGGACACTCGCCTATATTTTCTTTCAATGTGCTAGCCTTTCTAACTCGTACGCGAGGGCAAGGAATGGCTCGTGCATGAAGGCACTCGCCGAATACAGTTATCCCATGTTCTTGCGGCTTGCGCATCGAGGCACTCACCTTTGCGATATCCAATGTGCCATAGCGACTCGTACATTTGATGCACATTTCATTTCAATTGTTCTAAGTAGTGTTCGACACACACTATGATTTATCTTCCGATCGGACCACGTCCGTGGCGTCGATAGGTTAACTTAGCATCACTACTAAAATAAGCCAGATTAGCGACGTCCAGATACGTCGCTAATTAGGGAAAATACGTCGCTAAAGTTAATTAGCGACGAATTTAGCGACGAAAAATGAAGGTCGCGAAAAAGCTAGTCGCAGATGACAAATTCGACACCCTACGTCGCTGTTTGCGACGTCACTGCCGTGTCGCTGGGCCGTTGCAAAGTTAGCGACGGAGAGCGACAAAAACTATACGTCGCCAAATTAGCGACATAGAGCGACTACGTAGCGACGTTATTCTATTTATGTGATGACATGGCATGCCTGCCACGTCAGCACAGTAGCGATGTACAACGACGTAACGTCGCTAATTAGCGACGTATTAGCGACATCCCTGTACCTCGCTATACGTCGCAGATCCGTCGCTATCCGTCGCAGAATACTGGAAAAAAATTAAAAAAATATAATGTGTATTTTTGTTATGCTGTGTGTCTGTGTTTACAGTGTGTGTGAAGTACAGTGTTCGAACCATCGACAGTTTCGCTTACTGTTCTATGTTTTATCTTGGATAGAAAGAGCAATAGTTCAAGGTGTACTTCTCAGAGCTTCCTCTTCACGTCCTTCACCTTCTCGGGATCCTGTACGACGTTCCGAGAGAGTGAAGGATGTAAAAATGAAGCTCTCAGAAGTACACCCTGAACAGTTGCTTTTTCTGTCCAAGATAAAACATACAACAGTAATCGAAACTATCGATAGTTCCGAACACTGTATTTCATATACACTGTAAACATAGACACACATCATCACAAAAATACACATTATATATTTTTTTTAATTTGGGCAGCACCTCCTTTGTATATCAGATCATCGCTTATAACCCAGCGTAGGTATATTTGTCATCCCCATCGCAGGTATCATCATAATTAACAGTCTTCCATCATAACAGTCTACAACTAATAGATGAATAACAGTCTCCTATCATAACAGTCTACAACTAAATATCATACATGTACTCAATGAAAATACCAACAAATTAAATATCATATCACAAACGTACATGTCCAACAAACATACATGTCCAATAGAGTCAAATAATAATGAAAATCAGTGTTCAGAACGGTCAATGGGCCCATAGGGCCAATACATACAAAGATGATAAAAAATCTACTGGATCACTGAGGACCCCTGCCGCGCATCTGGGATAACATGTACTCATACTGCTCCTGTGTGAGCTGCACTGTAGGGCAGTAGGAGGCAGTACAATGTCTGGAGTCGGTGCCGTCGATGGACCGGGAGGACGTATCTGCTCCAGCTCTCGCAGTCGCTCACCATGCGCAGCAAGGCTACTCACCATCCTCTAAGTACTTTCCTCAATCAAAGCCGATACCTGAGTGAGTGAGGAAGACATGGTCCTCTGCAATCCCTCCAGCTCGACCTGTCTACGCTCTGTGCGCTGCGTAGACTCGGTGAGCATGTGCAAGCTGGCAGCTGTAGCCTGCTGCAGACTCATCAGCTCATGTATACTGCGCTCGACCGCATCAAATCGTCCGGTGATCATCGGAGGGTCGGATCGTCGCTCTGCGGTAAGGTGATCAGAAACTGCTGCTGCAACTCGCGACGCAGTTCGTCGATCTGACGACGAATATCCTGAGCTCGTGACAACGCTTGCGAAGCTGGAGACTGCGCACTGACAGAGGGGGCCCGGGATGACTCTGAAGCCAAATACGCGCCGTAGGATCCCGTACCGTAGTACGTACCCTTTTGAAGACCGCCAACGACAGTCATCCCGAGGTCGTCCGATGATGGAGCTGTAGACGGCTGGGAGGAAGTACTGTAACCCCTAGTCCCAAAATACGTAGGACTAGGTACGTAGACATGCCAGCTGCATTCATACGAAATACGTAGGTTTCGTATGAATACATAAGCTGTAAAATGCAGTAGAACTATACTAATCTCATCCACACAAAAATATATGAATAAATGATATCATATAATCAACCATGAAATTGTCATTTGGTACATGTAGTTGGGCGGAGACAAATCCACTACCAACGATGAAAAGAAATACATAACAAAAGAAAGATTTTTGGCGAGTGAAGCGAAGACGATCCAAGTGCAATCATCCTCGAAGAAATAACAATGGTCACGGCTAGAGCTAGAACACCTGCGAAAGACAATAACACACACATGGCGAGATAACCAGGTCCTCAGAGGAACGTAACAAGACACATAATATCATGCCATGTCACTCCTCGATCCTGGAATACGTATTTTAATACGTAAACCGATAAATCGTATTTACCTTGTATTTATACTATATTTACTATGCTATATTTTTTTATGCATTTCCCAAAATATTCGACAAAATATTATTTCCTAATTTATTTCCTGCATTTGGGCCTACAATTTTGGCTCATTTGGGTAACCTATTCTTGGTTCACCAATGGTTCATCATGAACCCTTTGGTTCATCATGAACCCATGGGTCCAAGATCTATATATATAACTCATCTCATTCTCTCTCCTCTTATTTACTTCCTCTCATTTATTTCCTCTACCAACCAAATATTTTCTCCATCAACCAAGGCAAGTACCAACTTGCTCAAGAGATGGATCCATAATTTTGTCAATGATTTCTTACAAAACTATTTGCCAAAACATGTTCTTCTCCTCAACCTATACTAGTTTAGAACTTGGAAGTTTCCATTTTGAAGCTTTGATTTTTGTAGATCTAGGTTTACTTTATTTTCGGATTTTTTGGGTTTTGATCTACTTAATCTTGTTATTTCCTAGTTTTGATGGTTCCATGTTGTAGAGGATCTCGTTCTACCCCATTTTGACCTAAGGAAGTTCCGATTTGGGCTCCGGATGAAGGTTTTGTGTAGTTTGGAAGCCATGGTTGCTTGGCTCCTCTTCTCGGACAAGTGGAGAAGAAGAGCAGTACTTGACCGCATGAATCCTCATGCGGCAAGTCTCTGGCCGCATGGCCTTTCCAGCCGCATGAGACTCGTTCGAGCTCAGCCGCATGGAAAGTCCTTCCTAGCCGCATAAGACTTGCTTGAGTACTTGACCGCATGAATCTTCGTGCGGCAAGTAATTGAGCCGCATAGCCTTGTTCAGACTCAGCCGCATGAGCCTATGTTATCTTGAGTCGCATGGACTTCATGCGGCTAGCTTTCAGCCGCATGAGTTCTTTTGCACTGAGCCGCATATGCGCTACTGTTTTGGGCCGCATAAGGCCCATCCATCATCCAGCCGCATATGTATCGCCCATGCTCAGTCGCATAGGACTTCGTCTGATCCTAGCCGCATATGCTGTTGAACCTCGGCCGCCTGGCGATTACTCCCTTCGCAGCCGCATAAGCTGACACCCCTTCGTTCGCATGAACCCGCCTTTCCAGCCGCATGCGCCTTGGGCTCCCTGAGCCGCATGAGCGTGTAGTCCCAGCCGCATGAACCGGTATTGACCCAGCTGCATGGACTCACTCCCCTTGAGCCGCATGGACTTTTGTGCCCTATTTTGTTACCTTATTATTATTATTATATATATTATATGCCCATTTTATATCCTTACGCCTTTTGTCCCGAGCATGATATGAGTACTAATGTGACCCCGGAGAACAAATTGTTCCTACCTGATACATGTACCTGAATGTCCCAGTTCTTGTTCATGCTCGACAAATGACTCGTAACTCCACGTGGCATTTTTGCAATGATGCATTACACTAAGGAGGGTAGAACATGTTGACATACTGATTGACATGGATCCTCTTTGGGGTACTCGTACTAAAGTACGACTTTAGGAGGATAATCATGCAGGCCACAGCATGTGAGTCCAAGATTTCACCTAGGGTTAAACTAGGCAACTAAACATACTAGATGCATGGGGAGGGCAAGAATCCCGAGATCGTGTTACACCAGCCGCCTTGAGATACTGTCTTGACGCGCCGGCTGGTCTCCACGGATACTGTGTCATCTGCAACGAGTGGATGACTGTATCCGATTAATTTCTGCTATATATTATATATTTTAGCAAGGTGGCCTTACGAGGGACCTGTGCTCAATCATACCTGTCTACGCGAACCCCTTGGTTGGCTAGCCTTGCTGGAAAGATACGATCTGAGGATTTCTACATAACATGATGCGAGGATAACCTCGTCCCACTAGAAACTCGTAGACTCGATTGGCCGTGAAAACGACTTGCTTGTATCCTATTACCTTCCGTGAATAACTGAGGGAAGCGGACTGTCATGGTACGTGATCCAACCCATATTCTTGTTTGATTGTTGGGTTGGTTATCGTACTATGATAGGCTGTGGACCGAAGTTATGAACGGAAGACTTATTCTGGTTGTGAACTGCTACTTCTGTGAATGACTGAGGAACATGGTCTATCATGGTACATGATCCAACCCATGTTCTTGTTTGATTGTTGGGTTGGTTATTGTGCTGCGATAGGCTATCGACCGAAGTCACGATCAGGAGATTTTATTGTTTATACCTTTTAACTTATGTGAAAGTTATAGAGTACGACACGTCCCGACTCCATGCGGCACCTTTTGTCCTTGTTTGGTTGTAAGGGTGCCATATGGGTTCGAGGATGTTGCGCTACCCTATAATAGTAGCATAAGTATTACTATTATCAATCATTCTATTTAACTGGGTTTTAATCTTAACTCTTGTGCCCCTTTGGCGGTACTTGCTATTCGGGGCTGACCCCGCTGGTTTTGTTTGGCCAGATCTCGTAGCAGAGCCTGAGGACACGATCTTTCTCCCTGACATCCATGGTGCATACTAGGAGCATGGCGGTTCGGGGACTCGAGTGGGTTTCTTCTCCACCACTCCTGCTTATACTTTTGCGGCGTTTAGCCACCGGTACCTGTTAGCCGGATTACTTGATATTTTGTGTCAGTACATAATTGTAATTAAACAGACTGCAGCTGTGTATAATTTTGTACTCCTGACTCTCTGAGATAGCTAAATTATAATGCTAGTCTCTCATGATCATTTTGATGAAGCGTCGGGGACGCCTTACTGCTTTATCTTTAATGTTCATTTGTTTGCTGATGTGTTTTGATTGATTGAGACATAGAACTCTGTGGGACCATAGGAGACTTGATTGTAGCATGTACCCCCTAGTCTCTCGACAGCCACGATCGCCGTATGACGTTACGTACCTCATATGGTGTAGCTGGCCTAGTCCGTCTCCGTATTTTGGTACTGGGGCATGACATGCCATAAACTGAATAAAGTAGCTCAACAGAAAAGTATATGTGACTACACAAATAAAGGTCCTTAACCATTCTATGTATTTAATGCATTTTGAAGACAACGTTCCACACAAGGGCCCTCGAAGCTAGAAACACGGCACGTTAGCGTTTCAACCAAGGCACTAGTGGCGTCTAGAGAAAAGTAAATGCACGACCCATTAGCACTCGAGCGAGAACTAAGGGGCATCCAGAGAAAAATAAATGCACGGCCACTAGCTCTTGGGTGAGTCACTAACGGCAGCTAGAGGAAAGTAAATGCACGGCACATTTGTGTTTCAACCGAGGCACTAGTGGCATCTAGAGAAAAGTAAATAAATGCACGGCCACTAGTCTCTCGACTGAGTCACAAATGGCATCTAGAGAAAAGTAAAGGTGTGAAAGCCCCTGCGCCTAATAACTGTCTTCACCCTCCCCATGCACTACTCGTGCTGAATCCACATCACGACATTCCTAATAACTGCTAAGTCACTAAGTCTTCTAGACAACCATAACTATTTAGCAGTTATTGCCTGTCACCCCCAGCTTTCATGAACAGGGGTATTTTGGTAATTTTTCACTTTAAAAATTATTTTGGAATTATTTATTTATTATTTGTATTATTTTGGGGTTATTTGAATAGGGTTCGAATTTCAACTCATTCCGACTTGTTTTGACTTGTTTCGGGGACCCGGGGTAGTTTTGACCTTAGCGGGCCCACACACTAGCTAGCCATGGCCCACAATATTACCATCAAAAGTTAGAGGAATTAATCATGATCCCATGGATTAGGTTAGACCTAATTAGAACTTTAGATTTACATTTTTAACCCCCAAACCCTAAGCAACCTTGTAAGGAGCTAATAAAACAATAGGAGGGCAAACTTGTAATTAGTGAAAAAGGGGGTTTGGGCTTGCTTTGGCTGGCCATATTGTGTAGGGGTGGGTAGGAGAGAGAAAACCACTTTCTTTTATTCTCATCCACTTCTTCTTCTTCTTCTCCAAGGGTTCCTTCCATTTTTGAGAGCTCACCATTGTTCCATCTCCAAATAGGTAAAAACTCTTCTCTAAATTAGTTTTCCCTCTCATGTAGAATGGTTAGGAACCCATAGGAATGTGTCCCATGGTTGTGTCTCCATTAGAGACCATTTTGTGTCCTTTTGGACATTTTTAGAGGTGTCTAATATGTAGGATCGTGTCCTAATGGAGAAAACTCTATTTGGACACTTGTAGAATTATTGGTGTGTTGTTTTGATGCTATTCTAACTTTGATTCCAGATTTTTGCATGTGGTTAGGAATGTATTCTTCCATGTATCATTTTCCTATAATCTATATATATATATATATATATATATATATATATATATATATATATATATATGGTTATATATATATATCATTATCTATGTATATATATATGTATATATATATATATGGTGGATTATATATGTGGATATATTTGTGATGGAGTGATGTTGTTGTGTTTGGATAGAGACACATAGGTGGTCGGCCTAGTGGGAGAGTGTGTGTGGTTGTGTTGATAGAGAGGAGATGGTTGTGTGGGTGTTGTGTTTGATGTTATGGTTGAGAGGGGTTTGAGAGTTAGATAGAGGAGCTATAGGGAGAGATGTGGAGTGGTGTGTAGAGAGTGTTGGAGGGGAGAGAGAGCACCCAAGCACAGCCCTTGGCTGTCACTTGAGACCCCCATAAACCACCTCAAAATTAGCCCATGATAGACCATTAGATGGCTGTCCATGTACCCCAAAATCAGTCCCAAATTTCTGTCCTAATTCACACAAACAGTCCACATTTTCTACCAATGTGCAGCCCCCTTTTTGCCTATTATTTCTGTCATTTGGGACAACACTTGGCTGTCCCATTGTTCCTGGAAAACAGCCCAGGTATTGCCCATTAGGTGGCTGTCCACATTGGCCTAGAACAGTCCATACAATGGCTGTCCCTTGGACTTCAAATCAGCCCCAAATGCCCCCTAAAAACCCACATTTCAGTCCCTAAGGACAGCCCCAAAACAGCCCTGTTTTGCCCCTCACATGGCTGTCATTTACATGCCATTTACCCCTCAAAACAGTCCCAAAATCCCCTCCAATTCAGCCCCTATGAACCCCTTAATATTCAGTCCTTTTAGCCTATACTTGGCTGCCCTTTTGATCACCAATTTCAGTCCCTAAACCCTCACAAAATCAGTCCACAGTCCACTTAAATCAGCCCATGTATATTGCCTTGTGTGTGTGAGTGTTTGTGAGATATTGTGTGTGTGTGAGAGAGCTTAGTGAGGGAAACTAGTACCCTATAGTATAGCCTACATCTAAACTAGTAGGAAACCTATAGGAGAGCCTATGAGAGTGATAAATATGTGAGTGTATCATGAGAGTGAGTGGTGTAGATGAGTGTGAGAGTGTTGAGGGTAAAATTCATGAGATAGATAAGGTAATAGGGTAAATCAATATCCCGTATCCCAACATGGCTTAGATACTTAGGAAACCCAAATTTCTTGGTAGGTAAACCTTAGATAGGTTGATATCTAGCTACCCTAAGGAGTCTAGGCTAGTACCATGGGTATTTACGGGGTTTCCTTGGGCTTGGGCAAGGTATCGGGATTTACCTTGGAAGGGTAAATGCTAGTTTTGCCTAGGAATAGGGTAATTGTGTTAGAAGCCTAAGATAGAGTTAGAACTTGATTTCCGTGGTTGGTAATGATCAAATAAGGTGCTCATAGACTAGTTTTGCCGTCGGTTGACCTTTTTGACCAAAAGTCAACAAAAGTCAACCGAGAGTCAAACTTAGCCTTTAAGCGACCCGATTTGACCGAAACCAAACCAGTGTTGACCAGTTGACTGAAAATCAACTGTTAGTCAACATTCGACTAGTTTGACCTAGGGTTGACCCAGGGTTGACTCAGTGTTGACCAGAGTTGACCAGAGTTGACTTTTTGACCAAAAGTCAACTGTAAGTCAACCCTTGACCCCGTTCGACCTAGTTTGACTTGGATTGACTTCCAGTGACCTAGTGTGACCCAGTATGAGCAAGTATGACCTAGTATGACTCAGTTTGACCTAGATTGACCTAGTTTTGACTTAGACTTGCATTCATGGATTATATTAGCTTTCTTTTTCAGTATTTAGTCCTGTTTGACTCATAGTATCTTATCTTAGGTCTGTGATCGCTCTGAGCGTCTGTTCACCCTATCAGCTCAGGACCACAGGCGAGTACATTCACTGATAATTTTTATTATCTTGATATCTGCTATATCCGATTCAGTCGTAGTGTCTTACTTGATTTCCAGACACGATATTTTACGGACTAGTATATGTCGGATCCTGTCATGAGATGTTGTTCCCGAATTACTTGGTATATTAGTACATGACTCGATTTGTTACTTGTACTTGTATAGACATGGACTTGGGAGTGGGCTGATCACCTGCTCTTAAATCTCGTGTCATGACGTGTTATGACCGGATCTTTTATACTATTCGGGGATGGGGAGTTATTAGTGGTTGTGTGATCAAAATACCCACTTGTTGTTTCACACTTGTACTCGACACTTGTCCATAGCTACTTGTTCACAACTTTCTATGGTGACCGGCCTTATCTTCACACTTGTTATTTGGTTGTAGCCGGTCAGATGGAAAGCTTGAACATGTTTCCTAAACCGATCACATGACGCACTAATAATTCAAGGCACCTTTTATATTTATTATCGGGGAGGCTAAGTTCTGTTCGGGAGAAGGGTTACAGCCCCAGTCCTTGTTTGGTTAGGAGTTGTAACTCGGCTTTCCGAACAGTTCCCAAGTCGCCCTATTTATATTCATATCGTCGTCCTTTTCAGTACTCACATCATGATATATATTTCCAGTTAATTTTGTCTTGTATTTCATTACACTGTCTTTTATAGAATTTATCAATTCATATGGAACTGCTGTTGGTGTTTGTACTTGCTCATTTTTCTGACATGATACCGTTGACAAATTTTACAGATGACTCTGAGACTGACTGCCCGACCTACTATGGGGTTGAGTCTGATGGACTAGAGTTAGACTGTGGCTTGTTGGGAGAGCCACTAGATTTTGCTCACCCGGAGTAGTGTAGTGTAGCTAGATTTGCCTGGCCTGCGAGCCAGCTAGCACTTTCAGATTTGTAGTACCTATTATATATTTCCTGAGACTCTGGATATTTTGTGTATAGCTCTGACTTGTGGATCTTGGACTCATTTCCTGGTTTATCTACCGTATTTCCTTTTTCGTACTATCTACCTTAGTTTGATATATGTGATTGAGACTGTATTGCTATGTCACCTCCATTCGGAGAGTATATACTGTACAGGTACATTTATCTGTTTTAGTCGTAGTATTTACAGACCCTATATACAGCGTTCTACCGCCGATACTGCGGCGTAGGCTGGACGTAACCACGTACTCGTGCCCCTCTTCAGGGTGCGGGTCGTGACATTGCCTATCGTACGGCATGTGCGCACCGATGGCCAGTTGATACGTACGTCCGAGATCTATATGAGACTCGTGACTCGTGATACACAAGTGTCGGGCCAATGAATGCGACACAAACAAAGGTGGTCCCTTAACTCTAAGCCAAATGCAACTAAAATATAATAATTTGCAAATACAATTTATATTTTCTAGAATAAGTAAAAAAACATGCATGATATTGAGCAAGGAATTAAACAGTAAAGGCAAGGTGTCTTGCCTGGTAGGACGCCTGGTGTACTGCAATGATCAATGCTGGCGCGATCTGCGACTTTGGTGCAACAACTATACAAGGGGACCTCCGTTGGTGGCACGGAAAGTTCCATCGAGTCTAGGACGGTCAATTTAGTTATGGAGGACATAATGAAGGTACGGAGTTGGCTAGGGTATAGGGAGAATGGAATTGGTCACGGACAGAATGATAGTCGAAGAAAATTGGACAAAGAATATATATATGAATTTTGGAAAAAAAATTTATAATAATTGAAATATTATTTTAAAACACCCAAAAAAAAAATCGAAAGTTGTTTTTAAGGCAAAAGCTCTACGTTGTCAAAATAAATTTTCTAGGCAAAGACTGAATTTATTTTAAATACTTTTTAGTATACAAAATAAGTATTAATATTGTATCAACATATTTAGTCTTCGAATCCAGTTTTGAAAATAATATAGGACAAGCCTAGTACCATATTTATATTTTTAACATACTATGAAAATACAAAAACAATTATTTACAAATAACAATAATAATTATAATAAAATAACAACTAAAATATTAATAATGTATAATAGCTAATATATAGTTGTCGTAAAGAACACATACATTCATATAGACAGTTGTCCAAAATATATTTCAATAAAATATATTTAAATATTTAAATTACAGATGTTTACTTAGAACAAGAAAATACTAATAATAATAATAATAATAATAAAGATAATAATGATACTTATAATAAATAAACAACAACAACAACAATAATAATAATAATAATGATAATAATATAAAATAATACTAATACAATAATTAATAAAAAAGAAAATTAAAAGAAGAATTAACAGCAATTGCTGTACTTCCAAAGAGAGTGGAGAGAGAGATTAACGTTTGTAAACAAAATATCAGAGGAGGGGAGAAGGGAACGGAGAGGGGAGGAAGAGAGAGATCGGACGGAGAGAGAAATAAAAGGGTCGGAGGCGAGAAGAGGGTGCGGGGGTTCGTCGGCGGCGTCGGGAGGTTCTCGATGAGGGGGCGGCGTGGAGCAACGGAAGAGAGGGTCGGAGCAAGGCGGAGGGAGTCGAAAAGTCGACCGACGTGTGTGGGCACGCGGCGGAGCGGGCGGGGGACGATCGGAGCGGGCAACGCTCGGGTGGCGGAGGAACGGAGAGAGGCCGGCGGGCTCACGGAGGCGCTGAGAGGCGGCGGAGGCTCGCCGGACGCGCAGGCGGAAGGGAAGAAGTCGGGGAAAGGGGTTTCGGCCACGGCGAAGGGCGCCGGTGGCTGACGAAGGGCGGCGCGAGGGCTGCGGGAACGAGAGCGACAAGGGTCTCTCGCCAGCGGGCGCCGACGGAGGGAGTGTCAGTCGACGGAGGTGAGTTTAGGTTTAGGGTTTTCTTTTCTTTGTTGATTTTTTGGCAACAGCCGAGGTGGCGGTGGTGGTTTCATCGTTTGTGGTGGTTGAGGAGGTTGATGGTAGTGGCATCGGGTTTCCGGTGGAGTAGGCGAGGGTGGGGTGCAGCTCTGTGGTGGCTGTGGGTTGTCGGGGAGGTGGTGGCTAGGGTTAGGTTAGGACTAGGGTTGGTAATTTTGGTTCGTGTCCGGATTGTGTCTGACACTAAAATAATGTAATTGTAAAAACTGGAATAAGAATATGGATGGTGGAACGCGAACACGATGCACGACACGTTTGTAGATGGTAGAATTTGTGGAGAATGGTAAAAAGTTGGAGGAGTACCTGCCTATTTATAGGATGTGGAAATTCCCAATTGGATAAGAATTAAGAGTAGCTTAAAACCCAAAAAGATAATTCACAATTTAATTTAAATTAATCAATCCAAATCCAAATTCAAATTAAATCCAATTTAAATTTTGTTAGTTTAAAATCAATTAATTTCAAATATAAATATTAATTTAATTTTTTAAATAGATCCATGAAATCAAATTAAAATTTAAATTGCCACAATAACTTCCAAATATATTTTTCAAAATACCAATAATAATAATTTCGAAAATTATAAATATTTTTGAATAATAAAATATTAATATTAATAAATTTCGAAAATACATTTTTGTTTTAAAAATAAACTAGTAAAATGTTTAGATAATATATACGTATGCACAAGAATATTATTTATTATTAATAACTGCTATAAACGAAAGACTTTTTATAAATACAATAAATACAATACTAACTTGGAAACCTTGGTACGATAGCAAAATAATTATTATGTATATTATTTTGAAATGATAGAAAATATTTTTCTAAAATATGTACGCTCGCACATATTCGCACTCGTCGAGCAAATTCGAAAAACGAACTTTCGTACACGACGTGCAATACGACTACGTGACGTACGATACAAAATTTTAAATCAGTATCAAAAACAAAAAAAATAAAAACAGTATAAATTTTAGGGGTTTTACATCCTACCCAACTTAAAAGAATTTCGTCCTCGAAATTAAGAATTAGTGGGGGTGAGAAGACACAAGGGGTTATCAATGGGGAACAATCAATAAGGCTCAACAAAATTATGTCGTAAGAAGTTGCGATCTAGATCATTGAATTAGGGTCATAGTAGGGTCGAGAAGAAGGACGAGGAGTTAGGATGAAGTTATAGCAACATCGAGTGAGAATAGTCATAGTCGATAGGAAGGTTAGAGGAAGTTCTAGTATGACGCTTTCGTCCTCTTAAAATAGGTGAGGGCGAAAGCAATATCGAGTTCGAAGGAGGCATTATCGAATACGAATACGTGATTCAAAGGCGACCGAATAATTTCAAAAAGAATTTTCAAGGCAGTCGTGGATGGGACTCTAAAGGCCAGTTTAATTAAGTTCCATCCACGTAGAATAATAGATAAAAATGAACCAAAGTGCACTCGGTTGATCAGACCATAATGCACCGGTTCTGATTGGACAATATGTTAGTGAGCGGCCGCTCAATATCATATGCCTTGATCAAGCTCGAATAAGAATTAGCTTGCAAATACTAGGCTATATTAGCATCATTAGTTAAAATAGTAAATACATAGGCACGAGAGTTTAAGATTTAAAGAAGGTAGAATGATTCTAAGTCGAAGGTAGAATGATTCTAAGTCATACAGTCGTCCTATAGTCTTCTCGTCCAAGTCCTTGGCTGGCTAGACGGGTTAGGCCCTCTAGATTCTATGATCTAAATAAGCTTGCTAATATAGGTCACTAGGTCAAAGGGGTTGCTAGTTCATAAGGTATTCTACCCAACTTAAAGAATTAAACTAATGGTATTTTGGGACAACTAACTAGTAGGGTCAATCTCTAGCAAGCACAAAGGGAAGATAAGAATAGGGATGGAAGGAAGGTAGCAAGATGCAATTTGATGAGTCAAACGGTAGATAAAATTAAGGAAAGAGGTCAAGTATGTAGATGAGATCCTAGACTTCTAATCCTATACGCAGGCTTGCTTGGTACGGTGAAGTAACCAAACAATTTATCTCGACCTGTATGGGCCACCACAAAAACATGTAACACTCCAGTCCCAAAATATGTAGGACTAGGTACGTAGACATGCCAGCTGTATTCATATGAAATACGTAGGTTTCGTATGAATACATAAGCTGTAAAATGCAGTAGAACTATACTAATCTCATCCACACAAAAATATATGAATAAATGATATCATATAATCAACCATGAAATTGTCATTTGGTACATATAGTTGGGCGGAGACAAATTCACTACCAACGATGAAAAGAAATACATAACAAAAGAAAGATTTTTGGCGAGTGAAGCGAAGACGATCCAAGTGCAATCATCCTCGAAGAAATAACAATGGTCACGGCTAGAGCTAGAACACATGCGAAAGACAATAGCACACACCTGGCGAGATAACCAGGTCCTCAGAGGGACGTAACAAGACACATAATATCATGCCATAAACTGAATAAAGTAGCTCAACAGAAAAAGTATATGTGACTACACAAATAAAGGTCCTTAACCATTCTATGTGTTTAATAAATTTTGAAGACAACGTTCCACACAAGGGCCCTCGAAGCTAGAAACACGACACGTTAGCGTTTCAACCAAGGCACTAGTGGCGTCTAGAGAAAAGTAAATGCACGGCCCATTAGCACTCGAGCGAGAACTAAGGGGCATCCAGAGAAAAATAAATGCACGGCCACTAGCTCTTGGGTGAGTCACTAACGGCAGCTAGAGGAAAGTAAATGCACGGCACATTTTTGTTTCAACCGAGGCACTAGTGGCATCTAGAGAAAAGTAAATAAATGCACGGCCACTAGTCTCTCGACTGAGTCACAAATGGCATCTAGAGAAAAGTAAAGGTGTGAAAGCCCCTGCGCCTAATAACTGTCTTCACCCTCCCCATGTACTACTCGTGCTGAATTCACATCACGACATTCCTAATAACTGCTAAGTCACTAAGTCTTCTAGACAACCATAACTATTTAGCAGTTATTGATTATCGCACGGCATGTGCGCACCGATGGCCAGTCGATACGTACGTCCGAGATCTATATGAGACTCGTGACTCGTGATACACAAGTGTCGGGCCAATGAATGCGACACAAACAAAGGTGGTCCCTTAACTCTAAGCCAAATGCAACTAAAATATAATAATTTGCAAATACAATTTATATTTTCTAGAATAAGTAAAAAAACATGCATGATATTGAGCATGGAATTAAACAGTAAAGGCAAGGTGTCTTGCCTGGTAGGACGCCTGGTGTACTGCAATGATCAATGTTAGCGCGATCTGCGACTTTGGTGCAACAACTATACAAGGGGACCTCTGTTGGTGGCACGAATAGTTCCATCGAGTCTAGGACGGTCAATTTAGTTATGGAGGACATAATGAAGGTACGGAGTTGGCTAGGGTATAGGGAGAATGGAATTGGTCACGGACAGAATGATAGGCGAAGGAAATTGGACAAAGAATATATATATGAATTTTAGAAAAATTATTTATAATAATTGAAATATAATTTTAAAACACCCAAAAAAAATCGAAAGTTGTTTTTAAGGCAAAAGCTCTAAGTTGTCAAAATAAATTTTCTAGGCAAAGACTGAATTTAGTTTAAATACTTTTTAGTATACAAAATAAATATTAATATTGTATCAACATATTTAGTCTTCGAATCCAGTTTTGAAAATAATATAGGACAAGCCTAGTACCATATTTATATTTTTAACATACTATGAAAATACAAAAACAATTATTTACAAATAACAATAATAATTATAATAAAATAACAACTAAAATATTAATAATGTATAATAGCTAATATATAGTTGTCGTAAAGAACACATACATTCATATAGACAGTTGTCCAAAATATATTTCAATAAAATATATTTAAATATTTAAATTACAGATATTTACTTAGAACAAGAAAATACTAATACTAATAATAATAATAATAATAATAATAATAAAGATAATAATGATACTTATAATAAATAAACAACAACAATAATAATAATAATAATGATAATAATATAAAATAATACTAATACAATAATTAATAAAAAAGAAAATTAAAAGAAGAATTAACAGCAATTGCTGTACTTCCAAAGAGAGTGGAGAGAGAGATTAACGTTTGTAAACAAAATATCAGAGGAGGGGAGAAGGGAACGGAGAGGGGAGGAAGAGAGAGATCGGACGGAGAGAGAAATAAAAGGGTTGGAGGCGAGAAGAGGGTGCGGGGGTTCGTCGGCGGCGTCGGGAGGTTCTCAGTGAGGGGGCGGCGTGGAGCAACGGAAGAGAGGGTCGGAGCAAGGCGGAGGGAGTCGAAAAGTCGACCGACGTGTGCGGGCACGCGGCGGAGCGGGCGGGAGACGATCGGAGCGGGCAGCGCTCGGGTGGCGGAGGAACGGGGAGAGGCCGGCGGACTCACGGAGGCGCTGAGAGGCGGCGGAGGCTCGCCGGACACGCATGCGGAGGGGAAGAAGTCGGGGAAAGGGTTTCGGCCACGACGAAGGGCGGCGGTGGCTGACGAAGGGCGGCGCGAGGGCTGCGGGAACGGGAGCGGCAAGGGTCTCTCGCCAGCGGGCGCCGACGGAGGGAGCGTCAGTCGACGGAGGTGAGTTTAGGTTTAGGGTTTTCTTTTCTTTATTGATTTTTCGGCAACAGCCGTGGTGGCGGTGGTGGTTTCATCGTTTGTGGTGGTTAAGGAGGTTGATGGTAGTGGCGTTGGGTTTTCGGTGGAGTAGGCAAGGGTGGGGTGCAGCTCTGTGGTGGCTGTGGGTTGTCGGGGAGGTGGTGGCTAGGGTTAGGTTAGGACTAGGGTTGGTAATTTTGGTCCGTGTCGGGATTGTGTCTGACACTAAAATAATATAATTGTAAAAACTGGAATAAAAATATGGATGGTGGAACACGGACACGATGCACGACACGTTTGTAGATGGTAGAATTTGTGGAGAATGGTGAAAAGTTGGAGGAGTACCTGCCTATTTATAGGATGTAGGATTTCCCAATTGGATAAGAATTAGGAGTAGCTTAAAACCCAAAAAGATAATTCGCAATTTAATTTAAATTGATCAATCCAAATCCAAATTCAAATTAAATCCAATTTAAATTCTGTTAGTTTAAAATCAATCAATTTCAAATATAAATATTAATTTAATTATTTAAATAGATCCATGAAATCAAATTAAAATTTAAATTGCCACAATAACTTCCAAATATATTTTTCAAAATACCAATAATAATAATTTCAAAAATAATAAATATTTTTGAATAATAAAATATTAATATTAATAAATTTCGAAAATATATTTTTATTTTAAAAATAAACTAGTAAAATGTTTAGATAATATATACGTATGCACAAGAATATTATTTATTATTAATAACTGCTATAAACGAAAGACTTTTTATAAATACAATAAATAAAATACTAACTTGGAAACCTTGGTACGATAGCAAAATAATTATTATGTATATTATTTTGAAATGATAGAAAATATTTTTCTAAAATATGTACGCTCGCACATATTCGCACTCGTCGAGCAAATTCGAAAAATGAACTTTCGTACACGACGTGCAATACGACTACGTGACGTACGATACAAAATTTTTAATCAGTATCAAAAAAAAAATAGTAGAAATTTTAGGGATTTTACAAGTACCAGCCCCTCCCTCTGCTAGCGCACTAGCAGCAGCAGCCGCCTTCTCTTGTAGCCGAATAAACTCGGCCTAGAATAATGTTTGCTAACGTGTAAGTATTTGCTAAAGTCTATATTGATATCTATTTTCCTATTTTCTAAATTATAGTAAATTAATATAAAGAATAGAACGTACATATGCTTGCGTCGTCCTCTCGTCA
Source organism: Iris pallida (assembly GCA_029216955.1). Lineage (NCBI taxonomy): Eukaryota > Viridiplantae > Streptophyta > Magnoliopsida > Asparagales > Iridaceae > Iris > Iris pallida. The sequence continues at coordinate 3,315,581 of JANAVB010008197.1, forward strand.
ATGAACTCCCCAGCCCTCCGATGGGTGACCAGGAAGACGGTCACCATGTTCGGGTCCTCACCCTTTTTTATCTGTTAAAATATATTATCTATTATTAGTATTAAATATTCTATCCAACTATATATAAAATGATGTCCGTCATAGGAAACGTACCAGACGACAAAAATGCTCTGTCATCGGAATGGAGCCACCACACCACTTACTGGCGCTCGACCGTGCCACTTTGGGCTTGTCAGACCGCTCCTGGTACCTAGCCTCGGCGAATCTAGCCTTCATCGCAGTCTACTGCTCTGGCGTGATCCAACCATGGATCGGCTTTCCGGAGCGATCACGAGACTTCTGGTCGTGGATCGCATCACGGATGAGCTTGCCTGCGACGGCAGAAAATTGGCCTCGATCTTCGCCGCCCGGTGTGGTGGATAGAAATAGGTCCTCTACAAGAAATAAAATAGAAAATTTATATAATATACACAAATGATTATTAAAATTTAAAAATAAATAAATTTTTTACCTTGAAGTGGGCCAACCAAAAGGCCTTCCTATCTGCGGGAGCATCTGAGTAGTTAATCCAAGGCCCACCATAGTTCTGCCTCAGAAATAACCCCGGCTGTCTCTGTACTGCAGGAGGCCGATATCTATACAATAATAAATTTCATGAATGTATATGTACATATAATCATTTGAGAAATATATATTAACTAATTAACTTACTTCGTAGGCCCGTCCGTCCAAATCTTCATACGCGTCTCGTCCGGGGCAGCGCATGGAGGGTCGCTCTCACCTCCTGGCTGGGCAGGATCAGTCTGATCGCCGTCCTCCATATGCTCGGCGTCGGCTCTCCCCATGCAGTCGTCGGCAGGAGGAATGCTGGACGTGGGATCAGGAATGCTGGACGACGAGGGAGGAGTCGCCAACCTGCTGGAACTGCCCTATCCCGGTAATGGACCGGGAAAAGAACGGTACACTGGCGTACTCGGAGATAAGGATGAGAGTACGGAATCTGCATCCCCAGCTCGAGGCAGACGGGACTGCCTAACATAATATCCTCCGCGTCGTCCGGGTCTAGTCATACCTGATAATAACATATGACAATAAAATAAATATACATATTTATATGATAGACATCACAGATTTTTCAAAAATCTCATAGTCACAGATAAAAGTGTCACTAAACACAGATTTATATGATAAAAGTGTCACTAAAGTGTCAAATATGATGATAAAATAAACGTACAGATTTAATCATCTTCTAAAAATTTATCGAGTTCGTTTAGCTCATCTTCTTCTTCTTCTTCCTCCTCCTCTACATCTTCACTTTTATCTGCATCTTTCTCTTCAGATAATTCTACTTCTTCTACACAATTAGATGTGTAATGAGGAACTTCCGTCGTGTCCACTTCTATAATATTTGTTACAAAAGGTAGTTCATCCTCCTGATATGCTATATCGTCAACCTCAAAGGTATTTCTAGCTTTGGTCCTTGCATACTGCCCACCAGTCCGACCTTGTTGTTTTCCATTTAGGATAACTTGTGAAGTACACGAGCTGAGCCTGACTTGATAGGACAAATGGTTCATAGGCTTGATATCGACGCCGATAGTTTATATCCACAAGACCGTGCTTGTCTACTTTCCACCCTTGACCTTCAATCGGATCGAACCAATCACACCTGAATAACACAATCTTAGCAGGCTCTATTCCATAACTATATGTCAGCTCCACAATCTCCCGTAGGACGTCATAGAAATCGTTGTCCGCATCAACATCTTTTGTAGCACCCAGTTTTCTGAAATTGAGGATTTTTGAAAATTTATTATTTATTATTATTAATTAATAGTATTTTAGTCATGATATGATTTTTGGTGATTATTAGTGTAGTTAAACCATTTCTAAAGTCATGCTAAGTCATGACTTATGACTTTGTGATTTTGGTTAGTATAACTTAGTGTAAATCCTAGTTTTCTCTAACCTAGAAGTTGCCATGACCATGAGAACTTGACCATAGGCTTAGAATATTATTTTAGTGGTTTTAGCCTAAGGGGGTATTTTGGTAATTTTCTAGGAATTAAGAAGGATTAGTGAGATTTTACTATTCATGGACTTTTGATTTGTGACTTGATGATCCCTAACCTATTTACCCTAATCTATAGGTTAGACCCTAACCTAGAATGCCTAAGGATTAGATATTATCATTGGGTCAAGCTTAGAAATATCTATTTACCTTTAATAGGATATTTTGCTTGATTTATGCAAAAGATCTATTATATGGCTCTTTAGTCCATTTCTTAACCATGAAGGTTTGAACCACCACCTTGCCTTGGTATGGCCAGCCAAGAGACCCCCATGACACCCCCTTGCCACCCCCATTCCTATAAAACTAACACTTAGGATTATTTTCAAGTTTCATGACAAATCAATTCACAAGAAAAACCCAAGAATCCTTCCACTCTATTTCCCATAACTTTCTCAATACTCAAGCTTTGAACCTCTAGTTTTCTCTATTAGGTCACCTACAATCTAAGGGAGCCTAGGGAAGTGTGCTACTCAGATTTTAGCAAGGAAGGACAAGTTGGGCTTTGAGGCTAATCACCCTTCATTTTGTGATTTTCAAGACATTTCACACATTGAGGTATTATGGCTAAACCTATTTAGATTATTGATTTTTCTTCATTATTGCATGCATATAGTTATAATATAGTTGTGGGTAGGGTTTGGTAAAATTTTAGGGTTGTTTGGTGTCATATTGGACACGTATCCTACATGTAAAACCCTAATTTTGCTCACTATTTTTGTTCACTGTCATAGTATATTAACTCACTGTTTTCCAAATCTTTTTGAACCAAAACCTAGCCTAGCTAACCCTAACCCTAACCCTGTGTCACTGAGCACGTATTTGGTTTGTGTCGTGTCCAAAATTGGACACAACAGCTCTCAGTTTACACTGTTTAGACACTGCACAGTGCACATAAAATGTGCCCTGCTACCACAGTGTCCAACCACACTCTACATGCCACGTGGACACGCCAAAATTGGCATAGAGCATGGGGCACTGACTGACAGGTCATCCCCAAAGTTTGGGATGACCTCGTGTCGTGTTGGACACGGAATCGTCCCCGCAAGGGTCGCACACTGCACTGCACAGTCGAGTTTTTGGCTCTGACACGGGTCTCGTGTCCCACGTACACGAGTCGTGGACACGTGTCAGAGTGACACATGTGTAGTAGACCCTAGGGCAAACCCCAGGACACGAGCACGTGGTGTGTCGTGTCCTGTGTCGCGAACACGAGGTGTTCGACCGCGTGCACGACGCGGTCTGAACGTGTGTGAAACCCCTTCTGATACGCACCTAGAACTCGGACACGACACGGTTTGGATACGTGTCAGGGTGTCTAAACCCTAGCCCTAGACCTAGTCGACACGTGTGTACAACCACGAGACGTGTCGTGTCTTGTGGTGTGTCCACGAGAGTATGGAACGTGTGCACGACACAGTAGGTGTCTGTGTATATAGGATTTACCCGATTGGGTTTATATTAGTGTGGACACGTTGTGTCGTGTCGTGACCATGTTTCAGGCACCCTAGACACTAGAGGACACCTAGGGGCTCAGTTACCAACCTAGGGAATCGAGCCATAGCTCGGTTTTGTATGAGAAATCGGGTTTACCTAGTTAGCCTATGCACAGTCCATTTTTCCAGTTTTTAGGATTAATTTCCAGTTTTCTAAAAACGAATTTCAAATCTATTTTTGATATAATTTATACATGTATATGTGTATTTTAGTATGTGTATACATAGTATATATGTATATGTGAGTGTGGGTCAATTTTGGGAGTATTTGGTTATATATATGTGTAGTTGTATATATATACATATGTATG